>JAWQFJ010017956.1:0-7500 GCA_034096865.1 Theodoxus fluviatilis
CATTCTAAGAGGGATTTCCAAAGCAATGAGCCGAAGTTGATGTGCTCAGTAGGAACTTGGTTGAATGTAGGTCTGTCCAGTGATGGCATATACTCAGGTGGCTCTCTCTCCTCGCCCCTTGCAGCCAGTTTGAGTTCCAACAACATTTTACTGATCATGTGTACGGTGTATGACGCTTTTGTCACGTCATTCCAAGACGGTCTTCCACACTTGCACTGCGGTCCAGGAGTGGGGACTCCTTGAGATGCTGGGCTGTCTGGATGGTCGTGGCAGTAGTGATGTTCAAGGTGAGAGGCCAGGTCCAATGCTCTGCGAAAGTTTTTCACGCAGTCATCACCTGGGTGCACTGGTTCGAAGTTCCCGTTGTAGATGATTGATACCATGATGGATATCCAATGGGATGACATTGACACCCCGAGTGCAACTTTCTGAAGAATCCAGAAGACATCCGAAACTACTTTCAGTTGCTTTTGGTCTGAAGATGACACCATACTTCTGGTGGGTGCTTCTGCTTGTTGGACGTCCGTGCGTGCCGAAGAGAGGTTGGTCGCCTCAGTGAAGCCAGGGCATCCGTGCTGGACTTGGGGTGTCTGGGACGATGACTGCCTCACTATGTCATTGGCTCTTCGAATCAACACCAGCAGGAGCAGGGGCACTTCCCTTTCCACCGTCGTCCCTCGAAAGACGTCCAGACACTCCTTCAGGAAACAGCGCTTCAGCATCGGTTCTCTCCCAGGACCAGAACACACTCCAGACCTTTCCAGTGACCAGGGCCAGGTTTTGTTCAGGCGGAAGTCTCCACACACAGCGTCGGGTCTGAGAAAGACGTTTCTGTCCTTGTCTGCTGCCGAAATGTGAACGACAGCTTCGACAATGGTCTGACACCAGCACGGAGCTTCCGTTGTCAGGAATGGCGAAAGATCGGCACCTGGCTCGGCAGTGTCCGAAGTAGGGGGAGGAAAGAGACTTGACAGTTCGCGAACCCATGAATGAAGACGCCAGGACATGTATCTTTGTCCTCAGTGGACAGCTCGATGTCAGGCTTGGACAGACTCTGGCAGGGACGTGCGCTTCGCTGTGTGAGCAAATGCGAGCAGTATTTTTCCGGGTGCAGGATAAAGGCAGCGAAGATGGGGAAGAAGGCTCCGAGTCTTAAGTAGTTGATGTCGACTTGTGCCTGTCGTCGAACTTCATCGATACTCAGGTCATCGAGGTGCTGAACCTCTGTTTGGGCGAAATTAGGGATTGAATTCTTTTCCCAGTCAGACACTATCTGAAATGGTACACAGTTTTCTTGACAATGTATATTAGCATGACCTATCCTCAGCTTCGTTTTTATGTCCACACCTCCATGGTACAAGAGAGTGTCAGTGGGTACACAAAGTACCCATCCTCCAAAGACGATGATGGGGGCACCGCTTGAGCCTGGCTTTGTTGGTGCATCGTAGAGGAACGTGTTGCTTTGAGGACGACATTTGACGATTTTGCCGAAACTGACGTGTTTTGCACGTCCACGAGGGTGTGATATGACACACACGATGCCCTTCCCCATAGACTTTCCAGAATGTTCAATGGCGGTTTTATTTTCTGATGGATACATGAGATATTCTTTCATCAATTTTGTTTCGTCAAAGCCAGTTTTGGAGTAAGGACCAAGCTCAAATAAAACCTGACTCATGTCTGCTGTAGAGTTTTTCCTCAACATAAAAAATCCGCTGCCGCGTCTCGTTCTTTCCATTTCTCGTACCTGGTTTTTGCCGCGGTAAGAATCAAAAAAGACATCAATGGTGGATTTCATAAGTTCATCATTGTTGTACAGGATGTGCCTAGTTGTGACCACGCTCACTATCTTCGTTTCAAAATGGGAGATCACTGCGTCGATGAACCCTGTCCCCTTCAGGGCCACTCCGGGCATTTTCATCCCTTCTTCCATGTTGCGCTCGTCACTGAGCTGGTTGTTGTTAACGCACACAACGCGTTCGCCGATGCTCAGAATGCGGTCGAGGTTCTCTTGGGTTCGGATGGCTTCGGGGAGATGCTGGAGTTGTAGCTGGTTGTAGGGTATGAAGCCCTCCTTGACAAGATCGTCAGCCCCCGCTTCTGCAGTGGGTGGTTCTTCCTTCTCGTCCTCGCCTCCTCCACCTTCCTGCACACGTCCGTGGCGGGAGTCGGGCGTGGACAGGGCGCTCCTCCTCTCCAGGAAGATGTCTGGGATGCAGCAAAAGCTGCTGGCTTCTTGGGAGCTTTCAGCCATGCTGAGTGAGGCATGGATACTTCCCTTCCTTCACAACTGTCATTTCCTCACGGTCTTTCCTGGACCTTCATTCCTCTGTACATGGGAATGCTTTCACAGATGTTTACATTCCTGTAGTCACCGAACATTGTCAAGAACACGAAATTTTTTATTTTCGTGCAATGCAAAATATTCATTGTATCACACACAAAAAGCACATGCAAGTTTACATTATTGAGAAACGCTCAAAGTATTTCAAAATATGTGAATAGCTCGTGGTAGAAGAGAAGAAGATGCACGCATAGTTACCATGCCATTGTATAATCGCTGCAACTTGGTTACAGATCAAATATTGTTTGTAAAGCGCTCCAGAACCACCTGCATTTGGCAGTGTGCAGTTGCCTTTCACCTCAGTCACCAGGGAGTGAATTGATTCTTTCACTCACCTGGAAATCGTGTAACAAGACACATACTCCATAAGCAAGCATTCATTTAAAGGGGCATGAACGCACGAGCACAGAATTGCGTTTGCACCGCGTCACGTGACAGTAAACAAGGAAGACTCCCTCGTGGTCCAGCACGAAGAAGTCAAGGTAAAGGCAGTGGATTTATGTAGCGTCTTGTTGCCCTCATGTGAGTCTCAAAGCGCTTTACACTTCACTCCTGTGACCACAGAGTCAGTGGATCAACGCTGTACTGCCACCTGAGGACGACAACACGGAAGCAGACAGAAGACACTCAGTCACGGTCCAGCACCATCTCCCCTTCCTGGGGGGAGTTCCAACACACTGCCAGCATGAAGGGAGTCATGGTTCAGGTGCAGCAATAAGTGTCCCGCCTTCCCTCACAGGTACCGAGTTCACTTCTGGGTGGGAAGAGGCAAATCAATTTATATCGTTACCAAGGATACAGCAGTAGGAAGGAGACAGAGATGTACACTGTACCCTCCTCTCTGTCAGACACTGAACCCTGACCTGGAGCGAGTTGCGAACAAAAAATCGTGTTTATGTCGGGGTCACAGAGGGAAAAGGAATAGTTCCAGTCTATCTGTTTTTCTACTGAGAACTTGGAATGCGTTGAATAGGAAGGTGGAGACACGCAGATTCTGCAAGAGCAGTGCTAAAGAGACCAGAGTTCTCTACAAAGAACTGCCACGAGTGGTCAACCAGTCGTCCTAAGCTGCTGACCGCTGACATCATTGAACGGGTTCTCTAAGTACATGGGGTTAGAGTGAACGGCTGAGAGGACAGTACTTCAGATGCTCGCACATGCGCCTGGAGACTGTGGATGCATGGAGTTGCTCCCACTCTGAGAGGAAGCTGATGGGCAGAGGAAGTCCCAGCTCCGGGAAGACAGATCAGCTGTGACTTTCAGATGCGGACGCTGTGGCTTGGTCTGCCATCCCCGTGTGGGGCTTCCATGTCACAACGAACGCCGTCGAAGATCTGAGACTGGCATCCGGTGTCACAGACCCGTCGTCCTCTGGGACGGACGGACGCCTGCTACTGCTTCCGGTGCAGGGGAGAGGAAGCAGTCTTGCAGTGGCAGGCAGGGGGAACCAGGTCTCCTTCCACCTGGCTGCTGTGCCTGTCTCCCCAGTCGCTGTGGCGCTCCGCGTGAAAGGAGCCACTGAAGAAAGCGGTAAAATGCAGATTTAAATACGGACATCCATTGTGCAATGAAGAGAAATGTAAGCAAAGGCAATACAGGAGCATGAGGATTCGAAATAGAAGATAAGAGGAGAGGAAAGCAGAGGAGAAAAGAGAGGAGAAAGAGCAGGCGAAACTAGAGATACGAGATGTGGAGATAGAAGAGAGGAAAGAGAAGAAAGATGAGATGGAGGTCAAGGAGAGCAAGAGGAAATGGAGGAAGTAAAGGAGGAGAAAGAGGAGGAGGAAAAAGGGGAGAAGAGGAGAAAAGAGGAAGAGGAGAGGAGGAGGAGGAGGAGGAGGGGGAGGAGGAAGGGGGAGGAGGAGTGAGGAGGAGGAGGAGGAGGAGGAGGAGGAGGAGGAAGGGAGGAGGAGGAGGAGAGAGAGGAGGAGGAGGAGAAGGAGGAGGAGGAGGAGGAGGAGGAGGAGGAGGAGGAGGAGGAGGAGGAGGAGGAGGAGGAGGAGGAGGAGGAGGAGGAGGAGGAGGAGGAGGAGGAGGAGGAGGAGGAGGAGGAGGAAAGGGAGGAGGAGGAGGAGGAAAGGGAGGAGGAGGAGGAGGAGGAGGAGGAGGAGGAGGAGGAGGAGGAGGAGGAGGAGGAGGAGGAGGAGGAGGAGGAGGAGGAGGAGGAGGAGGAGGAGGAGGAGGAGGAGGAGGAGAAGGAGGAGGAGAAGGAGGAGTGTCACAAGCAGGTATAAGATGTTTAAACTTCAGGTTTTGGATCGTTTTCTGTCTAGGGGTAAACTGCACCTACCTACTTGGAACCTTCCATTCCCATTCAAACAATGATGAAATACGTCTGTAAATGAGAGATGGGAATACAGAAATCAAAATTCAAAGGTCTTTAATCATGGATAAGTCAAATATTTAAGAGTGAAATTGCTGATACAATAAACAATGAATTAAATCTAAGCATGATAAGCAAAATAAATCATTCCCCAAAAATATAATCAAACTAAGCTGTCTGCCAGACCAATATATGATACTTAACTGAGCTTCGACGTTTTCAGCCAATCAGAGGCGAGTGTGCCCGCGCGGGCACGAGAGCGGAGCACAAACTGGAGAGAGGGGGAGAGGGGGTTTTGGATATCCATTGAGGAATTCACTTTCACAACCGATGAAAATGAAATGCCCTGCATGGGAGCAGGCAGGCGGTATTCTTTTCCAAGTAGAGGAAACGGGGTCCTGAGACTTGAACTTGGGTTGGCTGTGGTGAAGAGAGCTCAGGGGATGAACGTAGATAAAGACGCGTAGCTCGGTCCTCCGTGTAGATCATTAGCAGACGATACCGCTATGTCTGTCGTGACAGGCGGCGGGACGGCCGTGAGCATATGGGGAATGTCGGCGCAATGACGGAGGCAGTCTCCGCTCTACAGCAGGGCTTTTCTCGAACATTAGACAAATTCTGAAGTCATTTGCCGAGGGCAGGGTGACGGTGGCGCATTCTCTGTAGAGGGAAAAACTTGCAAAGGAGAAACTTGTAATCTTGAGGCTGAGGTTTTCCTCTAGGCGAGATCGAGTGCAGAATTCCATTCAGCACGCTGGCGATGCGGAGTCACACGCCGGACATTGCTCTGGAACTTTTTGTAGCCAAAACTTCATCCTTTTTCACAGCTCGCACTGCAGGCGATCATACGAACAGGGCACCCCCTACCATCATGGTCTGTTCCTGTGAAAAAACTAGAACGGGCACCCTGTATCTCTATGCAACACGGGTTTAAATATGACAGCCAAAACCTTCTCGCTGTTTTCGTCCAATCACATCATTAGAGATTGTCTTGAGTCGCGTTTTCCTCCAACTGACCAATCACTTGTCCGTCTAACCAGTCATTTCTCATTGATCAGTTAATCGAGCCACCTCATTTGTACGCCCCCTGAAAAGTTCACTGGGGATTGGTTAACGGTTAAACACAAACCGAGATGCGCTCGATCTCAGCTTAAACGTTCTATTAAGTTGTTACAAGTAGTAATAAGAAAACTAATCTTTTCTTTGGTTCGTTAATTGTCTAGGGTAACTTGTATTATCTACTTGCCACCTTCCATTCCTCATTCAGACAAACGATGGCATACGTCCACAAATGAGGGATGGGATACCGAAATCAAACTTCAAAATATCTTTAATCATGGATAAACAAATTGGTCATGAGTGAAATTTTCGACACAATATTCAATAAATCAAGGAGATACTGAAACGCATTGATACTTAAAATAAACCTTTCCCCAAAATAAATAATACTTAAAAGAAAGTGGTCTGCCAAGCCAGAGTAAACCAGTACTTATCTGAGACTTGTGGTGTTCAGCCAATCCGCAACGAGCATGCTCACGCTCGCACGATGAATGAAGCACATCCCTAGGGAAGAGGGGGGAATGAGAGTGAGGGGGTATCCGCTTACGGATTCACTTCACAATACACGACGAAAGGGCGGTATGCCTCACAAGGAGAGGAGGCAGATATTACTCTTGTTTCACGTGGAGGAGGCTGATGTCTTGACTTGAACTTGAGCTCCAGGAGGTGTAGAGGCTCAGGCGACGACACGTGGACAGGTGGGAGGAAATGAAGCAGACGACAATACTTCATTGAACGTGACTGGCAGGCGGGCGGTCGAGGTGATATCGGCTAGGTCGACGAGGCGAGGGAGGCAGCCAGAACTTTCTCGCAGGCGTCTACGCGTGCATCGGAGATAGTCTGAAGTCATTTCCTCAATACAGGGAGGACGGGGCGCAGTTCACTTAGGAAAGGGAACTTTTCAGAGAAGAGAACTTGAGATACCTTAAACGTTGTCTCTCTCGAGTCGGGAGCGAGGGCAATACTCCATCCAGCACCCTGTCTACGCATAGACACTTGAAGTAGGCTACTGGGCATTGTCCTTCAGTGGACGAAACTTCATTGGTTTTCACAGTTAGTTCAGCACGTGAACTCTCAGACAGGGCGCCGTAATCACATCGTCTGTCCCTGTGAAAACTCTGGAACGGGGCACACTATAATTCCATAACACGGGTTTTTATACAACAGCAAAAGTCTACTTGCTGTCCTCAACCAATCACATCGTTGGACGGTGTCTTGAGTCGCGATTTTACACTAAACGACCAATCAACTGTTCACACAACCAGTCATCTTTCCATTGATCAATAATTGAGCTGTCTCATTAGTCTGTCTTCTAAAAAGTCCAATGCATATTGGTCAATGGCTGAATGCGAACCGAGATGAGTTCAATCTCATCCCAAACGTTCTACTAAGTTCGTTTCTCCATTAGAAGGAAAACAAGTTTCACTGTTCGATTTTTCTTCTGAAATTCCACACACCACACAAATCTCGTTAATAACACTGGCTTGGCAGAAATATCAAAGCTATACTACAGCTTGGCAGACACTTCCCCACCCACTGTATACTATAACCACAACCAACAACAAATGGGAAATATGCGTTTCGTAACATAAGTCCATCTCAATGTAGGAAGGAAAACAAGGTTCACTATCCGGTTTCCCTTCTAAGTTTCCACACACATAGCACACTTCCTGCAATTAATATTGGTCTGGCAGTAATATCTAGGCTACACAATGGTTTGGCAGACGATACCCATCCCACTGCATAAAACAACAGCGACCAACACCAAAGGGGA
>JAWQFJ010017956.1:12500-15000 GCA_034096865.1 Theodoxus fluviatilis
CTCGTCATGGAACGACAAGAGTCTGCATGTTAAACGTCAGTAATGGTAATTTCTTACAGAAAAGCGACTTTTCCCGTACAATTCAATTGTAATCTCACAAAACACCACCGCCAATGTGAAAAAAATTGTACGTGCGTTGCAGCCTGAGGTACTGCCAGGCCAGTGCTGGTCAATCCATGGCTCCAAGGGTCACCTGATGCTGCAGCTGGCCAAGCCCATCGCCCTGACGGGAGTCACCCTGGAGCACTTCCCCAAACTCCTCTCCCCCTCGGGATCCATCTCCTCCGCCCCTAGGGACTTCTCCATCTTGGTAAGGCTTGGCCTCCCTGCAGCCTCCTGTGCTCCACTGGTCAATTACCAGTAAGTTGTACTGTTGCAGAGGTTTTTGACTCACATGCGAAGGAAAAGTGAGTCTATGTACTCACCCGTTTCGTCCGTCCGGGCGTCCGGGCGTCCGGGCGTCCGAAAACTTTAACGTTGGATTTTTCTCAGAGACTATTAAGTCTATCAATACCAAATGTGGCATGATGGTGTATGATGACAAGGCCTCAAAAAACATACATAGTGACTTGTCCTTGCTTCAAGGTCAAGGTCGCAGGGGCCATAAATGTTGTCTAAAAAACAGTCATTTTTCACATGTTCTCAATTTTCTCTGAAGTTTTTGAGATTGGATACCTGACCTATATATGGTATATAGGGCAAAGTAAGCCCTATCTTTTGATACCAGTTTGGTTGACCTTGCTTCAAGGTCAAGGTCACAGGAGCTCTTCAAAGTTGGATTGTATACATATTTTGAAGTGACCTTGACCCTGAACTATGGAAGATAACTGTTTCAAACTTAATAATTATGTGGGGCACATGTTATACTTTCATCATGAGACACATTTGGTCACATATCATCAAGGTCAAGGTCACTTTGACCCTTATGAAATGTGACCAAAATGGGGTAGTGAACCACTAAAAGTGACCATATCTCATGGTAGAAAGTGCCAATAAGCACCATTGTGCTTCCTATGTCTTGAATTAACAGCTTTGTGTTGCATGACCTTGCATGACCTTGACCTTGGGTCAAGGTCACATGTATTTTGGTAGGAAAAATGTGTAAAGCATTTCTTAGTGCATGATGTCATTGCTAGGTTTAGTTGTTTGACCTTGACCTTGAAGGTCACCTGAAGGTCAAGGTCATATAAAGGTCAAGGTCAAGCATGTGAGTCGTATGGGCTTTGCCCTTCTTGTGTTGGCATTCGATGTACTGCTCCATTCTATGCCATGTTAAACTAGGGGAAGTCCAGTGACACCTCCGTCTAGGTTAGTTTGTTCCCAATGTGGTTTACCAAACTGCACTTGAACTTTTCTCGACTCGACCACAATGGTGCATTTTGAAGCTGTTATGGAACTTGGCTACTTGTGTAGGAGAATCCCTTCGTCCATAGATTCTCCTTCCTGATAGATCCCACTAAATAATGCACGGACTCTTCCTCGCCTCCCCGCCCCCCTTCCCCCCTTATTCGAAATATCAAAACTCATAGCTAAAACTAGATATGAATTTCTTCTTAGGGTAGTTCCCTCCTTTGTAATTTGTGTCCATTTTATGGAGACTGAGGTTCAGTATTAAGTATATCTGACCAGTGTCTGCAAATTGATGAGATTGTTGACTCTCTTGTGATAATATGTATATGTGTCCTTTCTGTTGCATGCAGTTGCCTAGGCTATGATGAAGTTTTCGTCTGTTCACAGGGATACCAGAGTGAAACGGACGTGGACGGTGTCCTACTGGGGTACTTCACCTACCAGGGCAATGGGAACCCCATCCAATACTTTCCTGTCCTGGTAACTATTGGTTGTACGGTCAATTTGGTTATTATTTTGCGTGGGTATCCCTGGCATTTCTGGTTTATGTGCATGCGTCACACGACTAGAAGGCAAAAATGAAGCCAGCATAAGAATAAACTGGCCCAAAATAATTCTTCCGAAATGCAGTGAAAACAAGCTTTTCGAAATCGGGGAGTGAACATGTGTCGGAAACAAATTCAAGGTAATGAAAAATTAGGACGCACTAACACGCACAGTTCTCTATACACCACTGCAAGAAACCAACGGTGCAAATGCATCACCAGCCTATGCCTCAGCTCCTCCATAAACGATATCGCAACAACCATTGCTCATCTTCATCTTTGTCCTCCATCATCCCCAGGGCAAGGAGGCGGGCTACTTCAGCCACATAATAATGGCCATCTGGAGTAATCAGGGACTACCTGACTATACATGTCTGTACCGTCTGCGCGTACACGGACAGCCCAAGCAAGACGAGCCTCCTACGCCCAGTCCCTCCTCTCCCTAGGGACAAGACAGGAAGCCAGCCATCTCGGGCCTGAGACCTGCACCAATTTTTTTTTTTTTTTTTTTTAATAAAGAATGGAATAAAACTTTATTCACTGTTTACAAGGACGCCACACATGAAAAAAGGACGTAAATGTATGTACATGAACAGGATCAAGAC
>JAWQFJ010017956.1:20000-23785 GCA_034096865.1 Theodoxus fluviatilis
ATTTGGTCTGTTCTCCATGGAGCTGCAGTGAAGTTGATGGCGTCTGCATGGAGGAAATCCCTGGGGTTTTTGACTCACATGCGTAGCAAAAGTGAGTCTATGTACTCACCGGTTTCTTCCGTCCAGGCGTCTGGGCGTCCGTTTAAAACTTTAACGTTGGATTTTTCTCTGAGACTATTAAGTCTATCAACACCCAATTTGGCATGATGGTGTATGATGACAAGGCCTCAAAAAAAAATACATAGTGACTTGACCTTGCTTCAAGGTCAAGGTCGCAGGAGCCATAAATGTTGTCTAAAAAACAGCCATTTTTCACATTTTCTCAATTTTCTCTGAAGTTTTTGATATTGGATACCTGACCTATACATGGTATATAGGACAAAGTAAGCCCTATTTTTTATACCAGTTTGATTGATCTTGCTTCACGGTCCAGGTCACAGGAGCTCTTTAAAGTTGGTTTGTATACATATTTTGAAGTAACCTTGACCCTGAACTATGGAAGATAACTGTTTCAAACTTAATAATTATGTGGGGCATATGTTATAATTTTATCATGAGACACATTTGGTCACATATCATCAAGGTCAAGGTTACTTTGACCCTAATGCGATGTGACCAAAATGGGGTACTGAACCACTAAAAGTGACCATATATCATGGTAGAAAGTCCCAATAAGCACCATTGTGCTTCCTATGTCTTGAATTAACAGCTTTGTGTTGCACGACCTTGAATGACCTTGACCTTGGGTCAAGGCCACATGTATTTTGGCAGGAAAAATGTGTAAAGCATTTCTTAGTTTAGTGTATGATATCATTGCTAGGTGTAGTTGATTGGCCTTGACCTTGAAGGTCACCTGAAGGTCAAGATCATGTAAAGGTCAAGGTCAAGCATGTGAGTCGTATGGGCTTTGCCCTTCTTGTTGTGGTCTGATTTGAGCTGAGAGTCGTCTGCTCCGACACAGCACACAGTGTTAACATATTGCATGAGAAGCACCCATAGTCTCCTTTTTTGTTGTGAAAGTATCAAATGTCAAATTCAGTGGTCTCATATCCAAGTAGATTATGTGGAACGGTGGTAGTGGTGACGATGATGCTGGTAGTAGTGGTGGAGGTGCTGGTGGTGGTGGAGACGATGGTGAAGATATCGATGGTATAGATGGTAATTGTAGTGATGGTGGAGATGGTGGTGGTAGTGTAGGTGGTGGTCGTTGATGAAGTGGGAGGAATGTCTCTCTCTCTCTCTCTCTCTCTCTATCTATCTCTCTCACACTCTCTCTCTCACTCACTCTCTCTCTCTCTCTCTCACACTCTCTCTCTCTCTCTGCCTTTAAAGAACTGCAGGTGGCTGAAAGATACGAAAACAGTATCATTCATTCACGTATGCAATCATTTATCCATTACTCTTTAGTTCTTTTTTCTTCTCTCGTGCTCCTTCAATGGTTTGCGGGTAAGATACACCCACCATGTCTCCCTATGCGATTCGAAAAAGGCGAATAAATTCGGAAATGGAGACTTGACGTGCTCTTACTCTAACCAGCTCTATTGATATTCGTGGTCAATGGCCACACATAGCCTGCAAAGGCTGATAGGCCGCAAACTTCATTCATTTATCCGTCCTTCTTTCTTGCTTTCTTTGCACGCTGTCATCGGCTGAATACTGTCTCCTTGCTTTCTGTGCCTTTTTCTTCACACCTATCTGTGTGCTTCAACGTTTGTTTGTTTGTTCGTTTGTTTTTAGTTCAAGGTAGGCCATCAGCCAGATAGTTCGCACAGATCTGATAAAGAATTTCATAGCGGTTCTCAATGCAGCTCTCAAAAGTTTTGAGGCGTTGGATCTAGCAAAACATCGCTCTTCCGCCTACGTTAACATCTTGGACTTTGCTGAGACCGTTGCTACTCCAAACCACCGTTTCCATTAGCAATGATTTGTCAGGAACGTCTTCGCAGAATGGCATCTTAACGCAGTTTTGTGGAAAAGTGCCCCATCAAAATCTTTGAGGAAATCCATTTACTCAGTCACTTTTCCAAGCTAGCGCTGCAACTTGACGAGCCTTTACCACCAGCAGGGTACGAATTCCACGGATTGAACGAGTGTCTGTCTATACTCGTCTGTTGGCGTGGCACGCGGTAAGATATTCAGCGTGCGTGTTTTGCTTCGAGGTGTTTTCCTTTCCTCCAACATTCAGTTTTGTTATCTTTGAGGGCTACGCTACTAATTGTTTGGGCTCGACTACGTCGTCGGTATCATCCACGTCATCGTCGTCATCATCATCATCAGCAGCAGCAACAGCAGCAGCAGCAGCAGCAGCAGTAGCAGCATCATCATCGTCGTCGTCATTATCATATTCTTCATTATCATCTTCTCCTTTGTCGTCGTCATCATCGTTATGTCTTCGTTGCCTTCTTTGTAGGGGTTGTCGTCATCATCACTATAGTTTATATCACAGGGGTTGACATCTCATTAGTCAATTGTCCATCATGAAAGCCAATACTTTGGTCAACTGTCCATCATGAAAGCCAATACTTTGGTCAACTGTCCACCATGAAAGACAACGTTTTGGTCAACAGTCCACCATAAAAGACAAAACTGTGGTCAAGAGATCATCGTAAAGACAACACTGATGAACTGTTCATCTTAGAAGACAACACTCTGGTCAACAGTCCATCATAAAAGACAACGTTTTTATCAACAGTCAACCATAAAAGACAGCACTGGTGAACAGTCCATCAGAAGACATTACGGTCTGTCAACAGTCAGTGGACCAGACATGCCGGACAAGTGGCCAAAAAGACTGGCGAAGCTGCACAGCCTGCTACTTTGTGCTTTTTCTCATCAGTTTGTCCACAATTATACGTAATTACAGAGGTGTTCAGTGACAACTTAATGAAGATAAATTGGAATAAAGTGGTCTAAGAAAGCTTTTGCTCGAATTTACTACACCTTTATACTAACTGATGTCGGACAACATCAAATATCCGCCTGTGTCGCAGACATGGGATGCGGCTATTCAACCAATGTTTCACTCTCTCTCTTTTTAATGTGTCATTTAAGCTGAACGCCTGGTCTGGAAAGTCTCACAGAAGTTAGAATAGAATGCACCCTTTGCTATGCCTTCGAGTTCCAAGATTGTCGGGTGCGGACGCAATATGAAAGTAGAATATTTTACCACGTGGGATTTTTTCACTGCAGTCTCCCATCAGAGTCTTTGCAGAAGTTATGTTCATGAAGACCCCTTTTAATGTGGTTCCAGTGGAGCGTCATTTCCAACTGTCTTCCCCTTGTAGCGGCTGACAACATTTAAACTTGGACACGTTGAGATTTTAAAAGATACAAATGATACATTAATATAGAAGGTTACACAACACGATGAGTGTTTCTTGGTATTTTGTTAAAACGGAGAATATTTCTAAATCATTACTCGCAGGAAAGACTGGGTGGCTGGGGAAAGATCTATGACAACTGGGAAAGACTGGCAAACTAAATACTGGGACTCGGGTCACCCGGGCACATAAGACTGACGCAGCAGCCGCTGATACAGGGCAGTGTAGACAGGAGAAAACGACGCGGACCATGGAGGATCAGCTGGTAGAGAATTTCGGGTAACAACATTCTCCCCGTCTGTCCCTTGCTGGGTTTCGGCTTTCTGTGTGAAACCTTAAAAGGAATCAATAACTATATAAGATGCAAGATGTACAAATGTTCTTATGAAAAGTCCCTGTTGGGAACGATAGGTATCAATGGTGTTGGACGGGTAAAAGTGCCTTTTACCTTGTATTTTGTACATT
>JAWQFJ010017959.1:0-15416 GCA_034096865.1 Theodoxus fluviatilis
CAGTTGGAGTCAGGGATTTTGATGCGAAGGCTTCCCGAACAGATGATTCATCGCTTAGCTTCATTTGCCAGTAGCCAGACAGTGCATCGAGTTTGCTGAAGTACTTCGCACCTGCTGCTTTGGAGAGTGCGTCTTCCAGAGTAGGCATCGGATAATGTGGCCTTTTGATGGCTTTGTTGAGGTCTTTTGGGTCAAGGCAGATCCTGAGTTTGCCGCTTTGCTTCTGGAGTATGACCAGAGAGTTGACCCAGTCGGTTGGCGATGTTACTCTGGAGATTATTCCAGATTTCTCCAGTTCTTGGAGTTCAGTTTTCAGCTGATTTCTAAGGGCAAATGGTACTCGGTGTACTGGATGGACGACAGGGGTTGTGTCTCGCTTGAGGTGGATTTTTACTTCACCTTCAAGGCATCCGAAACCTGCGAAGAGGTGTTTGTAGTCATTCAGGATGGTGTCTTTGGTCATGGGCTCTTCTGAGACATCCACGGAGAGAATGAGCTGGATCAGCTGCAGGTCTAGGCAAGTGCGGAGTCCTAGGACTGGCTCAGAGTGGCCCTTGGTGTCAGCAATGTAGAAACGGCTTTGGATGCTGTGACTCTTGTAGGTGCATGGGACCTCAACGTATCCTCAGACGTCCAGAGGCTGTCCTGAGTAGGCAACAAGGCGCTGTTGAGTATCTCTCAGTTTAGGTGGCTTGGACAGGGTCTTGAATACGGAGACAGGGATGACGTTGACTTGAGCTCCAGTGTCGATCATGAATTTTATGGTTTTGGTCCCCACTTTGATGTCAGCGTATGCCGCGTTTTTGTGCTTCTGCTGGTTGTCGATGGCATCGATCATCAGCTTTCCATCCTGGTTGTCACTGTCGTCGTTGTCGTACTTGTCTTCTTCCTCCACGTTGTGGATCTTCTTGCTGTGCTTTTTTTTGTAAGCAAACGGCAGCAAAGTGGTTCTTTTTATTGCAGTATGAGCAACTTTTTCCAAATGCAGGGCACTGCCTCTTTCCATGAGTGCCGCCACAGTTTCTGCAGGGCTTGTGCCTTGTCTCTGTGTGTCTTCTGGCACTTCTGCGTGCGTGAAGAGAGTCAACGGAGGTGGTGACAGACATTGATGCCAGTTGTTTTTGAGTGGCCTCGAAAGTATTGGCAATGTCTATTGCCTTCGTCATTGTGAGAGCGTCTCCTTCATTAAGGAGCTTCTCTCTGATGGTTGTGGAGGCGATGCCTGCCACTATTTGGTCTCTTACACGCTCCTCCGGTTTATCAAACGAACAGTCTTTCACCTTGTTTCGCAAGTCGGTGACGAACGCGTCAAAGGTTTCGTCCTGTCTTTGTTCGCGTTTTTGGAAGAGGTAGCGGGAGAAAACGGAGTTTTTTCGAGGAAGGGTATGTTGTCCAAATTTTTCATAAAGAGTATTGATGGACTTGCTTTCTTCTTCTGTTAAATTCCACGAGTTGTAAATTTCTCGGCCTGTTTCGCCGACCCATATAGGGGGCCTTTGAACATGAGCTTCGCGTGTTGCTCGAACTTCTTCCATTCCTCGTTGAGGTTGCATGCCACCCAGTTCAATGAAGGGTTACCCGATGCTGAAGCCATGCTGAGATTAGTGGGAAAGCCTGCGAGAGAATTTGGTTACTCACAGTTTGTTTTCGGGCTGTCCATCGTTTTTTCCTGGAAATATCTATGTATATTTTCCAGATCCCACTTCTGACACCATGTTATGGTCGGTGACCATTTAGGATAGGTAATGAAAAGGATTCACGAGACGGTTACGGTAACACGTATTTATTCCCGATAGCCGTTATGCCGAGTGCGGGGAGGTCACTCTCCGGATGTAATATTTCCCAATGGAGTTGCTTCCCTTGATATACAATGTGATCGGGAGAGCGAAGCATTACACTAACTCGAGGCCCTAACCTCAAACTAACAAAGGAATTACTAACACTCATATTTACAAGCATTTTTTCACTAATCGTGTCACTCACAAGTGGAACAGTCTATCACAAGAGACAGTCGGTGCCGATACATAAAACGCCTTTAAAAACCAACTGGACAAAGTCTTTCAGAATAAAATGTACTCCACTGACTGGAGTCTAGACTAATCAAGAAATACTAGGTGTTAGTCAAATTATCAGAGAGTGAAACCAGATAACCTTTAACCAAGACTGAACAAAATAACAAAAAAGAGGGCAATAGGCTGCTATACTAAGTACACAACACACAAGAGGCTTGTTCAGAACAACTCCGCGCTGCATGAGCGCTTAATGTTGGCAATTGAGCGCTTCATTGCTCACCTGAACGCCCCAGATTTTGTGCAGCGCTTCACTTGTTAAAGGGGAGGTAAACCTTCTGCGCCCCATGTTGTGTTGATAGATGCGAAGAAAATATTTTCTTTGCCACAGACATCGTTTATGCACGTTTACATGTATTCTGCATGAATAAAGTCCACTACGGGGTCATCCTTACTTGCCATTCTTCGCGCATACAGGGCGCTTGGGGCAAATAAAGCCCGTTCCAGTCCCAAAATGATGTTTCTGAGGGTTATTGTACGCGTCGACGGCCAGTGTGGGATCGAAGACGCCATTTTGTTTTGCTGCGAAATCCTACTGCTGCACGTCGGATTGGTGATTCACAGCGCTGCGTTGCGCTGAGTGAGCGCTGAGTGAATCGCGCCCCAAATTGCTGTTCAGGAGTGAATCACATTAAGCGCTGAGTAAGCGCAATGAAGCACTGCGCCTTCTGAACTCCCCTCTAGATAGAACAAAAGTTAACAAAATTATACACATTTTTGATGGCGATGTGTTGTGGTCTGTAGATCGAGAGTCCTGAGCGGAAGCTTGATTCAGATGAAAATGACTCGGCTGACTTCCCTAGCGTAAGTAATTGTAGGATTTTTTTGTTTTGTTTTAGTTTTTCCCTAAAACATTTTCAGATGTTCAGATTACTTGAAGACTCTATGCACTTGTGCATTTTCATCAAAAGCTTTGTATTCTTAAATAAATAGAGCAGTGTAGGAAAACACAGTGAATTTGTTTGTTTTTTGTTGTTGTCTGTGTTCCATGATTTTTTAGCAGCCAAAAAAAACATTCTATGGTATTTTCATTAATTGCACCATGTAGGCCATCCATTTTTCTACTCACCCTCCAAAATTCTACTTCAAAGCTTGAATAGGTAATAAATGATGATTTTTTAAGTAAACATGGTGTCAAATTTGACCACACAGAAAAAAAATTGTGGCTCTGGGGTAAAGCAATGACGAAAATTGGCGGTGCTCTAAAGGTTAAAGAACAAAAGTTAACAAAATTATACACATTTTTGATGAAGCACAAAACCAAAAACATGTGCACATAGAGGACAATGTTCAGTCACTGAATGTTCATACAGTATCTCTCAGCTTAAGCACTCATTTCATTTTCCTTCTTGAGGCTGTGGTTTGAGGCTTTTGGCATAAGCACTCTTCAGAGTGTCGAGGTCACTGTCGGTCAGCCTTCGAACAGCTTCTGTTATTGTGATAAGATATGATAAAAACTCACCGGCAGCTATTTTGGAGTCCGGAAATGCAACTTTCACGGCTTCGGTTAGTTTGTCAGCTGTAGAGATCGGCAGATTCGCATCAGCAATGATGTGACAGATCATGGCCTCCGCCTTGGTGACAGATCTTTCAAAAATCTCTTTTGCCTGGTCCTCTGCCTCCTCGAGTCCTTGTCAGCACCTTTCTTCACAAAGAAATCCATTTTCTTTTGTTTCGGCTTGCCTTTCGCTTGACTCACTTGGTCCGCTTCCTTGTGGGATACACTATTCACATGACTGGTACAATCAAACTTCCCACCGTGGCTGACGGAAAAATGAGAGTCGCAGACAGTGCAATGAGCAAACTGTTTTCCATTCCTTGTTGTGACAAGGCATGGGTATTCCTCATGATATTTTGGTAGAAAGACTTGGCTCGGCACTTTGCTCGTCTTCTTCTTTTTGGTTGGTGGCATTTCGGAGTCATTTTCTTCACAGTTCTCATCTTCAGTTTCGTGTGCTCTCCGTTCAGCCATTGTCTCGAAAAGCGCACGTGGGTTGGCAGTAGGCCTAACGCGTTCTGTTGTGCTTGGTATTTGCTTGGAGAAGCCGATTTGGCACTAACAAGCTACAACGCAATGCCCGCGGGCGCTATACGCGCTGCACGCAGCAAACGACTTCCGGCTGGAAACATGGATCGGAAAATAAATCGGTCAAGCGAGATGATGAAAATTGCGGATTGTGATATGCGTAGCCGAAACAATACCGTTTGCATAGAAAACAATAGACTTGCGTAGTTGCGTAGTATATTATGCAAATTTGTAGTTTACTATGCTCAATGTGTAGTGTAAACAGGTCTGAATAATGGATCATTCATAAATAGTGCATAATGCTAACCTTTATGTCCGCAGTGTGACAACTCCACAGATATGAAGGGCATACTGTGAGTCAGCAAAAATTTCCTTTCATGACAGTTGACAGTTATTTCCCTTCAAATCTGTTTTTCTTTCTTTCTTGTGATGAATACAAAAACAGAGTTTGGGGTCAGCAAAACTAATTTAGGGTCACTTGGGTTGCCATTACCATGGCCACAACTTGTTTTGTGTGCCTAAGGAACACACTGCATTGTGGACAGGAAGTGCAGCAAACATTGCAACTAAGGAACACACTGCATTGTGGACAGGAAGTGCCAGCAAACATTGCAACTAAGGAATCTAACATGTAAAGTCTCTTCCAGTAAAGTCACAGCTTACCACCATGGCAAGACCAGTGGTGTATGTCCCAGGATGTTTGATGACGCAATCTCCTGTCTTGGTCATGCACTTCTGTTTGCCTAAAATCAAAGAAAAAAATGCACATCAATATTACTCATAATGTGATTATGTCTTGATAAATCCTTAATATTCAATTATATTTCCTGAATGTTGAAGGATACACATTGAAGATGTTCACTCCGAAAGCACAATCACAATTTACAGTAAAGGTGGCTGAACATTACAGTGAATTGAGACCATCAACTTAGTGAAAGGGGGTCACTGGTAGAAACTAGTCAAAGTCAGAATATTCAACTTAAGCACCAAAATATATATATATATATATATATATATATATATGTGCACGTCCATGATATTGCCTAACACTATCAAAAACTGGGGGTCTGGGTAAAGACACTTGAATAAAACTATCTAACACAGTCAGCATGCATATATTTCAAATTTATATGGGTTCTTTAAATGTTTTTGTAATGCTATGACCAATAGTTTTTATAGTTTTGCTTTGCAGAGATTCACAAAAAAATAATTAAACTCGTACGAAGCGGAAAAATGGCGCCGAAAAACGGGACATTTTGCGACGCCACTTTTGAATGCTTGTTATCTTGTGCAAATTCACCTTACAAAGTATAGATTGTGTGAAATAATTCAAGTTCAATTATTAATTTAGTCATATTTCAGTGCAAAGTCGCCACAAAATAAAAACAGAGGTAGTTCTACCGAAATAAAAAAGACCTATGCGTACGTTACTCTCGTTTCTACCACCCTTGCTCAGAGGAAAAAAATCGAAACCAAACATGTGTACATAAATGTGTTGAAGAGAAGGTTCAAATTACTTTTCCTTTCATTAGTTTACTCATACAACTGCATAGTTTTATTATTCTTTTGGTATTAACCAATTTCTTGGGACTATTTTGATGGTTAGCGTCGGTTGTTTCCCTGCGTTACTTACGAAAGGTATGCGTGTACCAAACGTGTTGCTATATTGTTCCGCACTCGAAACGGCTACAAAGGAAGCTTTTGTCATCCCGCAGTCAATGAACACGTTTATAGAAGGATACGTCATAGTACACGCGATTTTTGACCAATGAGAAGGCTTCGTTTCCTTCATTTCCTTCTGTTACGTACGACAATTTGCTACACATGTGCGAAGCTTTCAGTTCGTTTAATCCGTTCGATGGACCATCTTCATCCAATTTGGGTAAGTAAAGCATTCTACATTAGTTTTTTTTAATTAATACAATTCAATAGTTTCGTTCATGGGTCATGAATAAATACTTTATGACTAGTTTTTCTCTGGCCGTGCTTTCTCTATCCTGATCAACGCCATTCTGGTGTTACTTACGAAACTCAATCGTCGCGGAGGAGCTTATCACATCGATTGATTTGGTCAGAATCACATCATGTTTGTTTTCATAGAACTAAATTGATGTTCCCTCATGCTAGATATCAAAATAATACCTTTTATAATGAATTACGCATGTGATCGCCACGCTGGTTACAAAGAAACCAGACACTGCTCGGCGCCATTGCAGTTTTAGTATGTCCCACCTAGTGTTAGGCAATATCATGGACGTGCACAAATATATATTTGGGTATATATATATATATATATATATATATATATATATATATATATATATCCACCACTGTTATTATGATTAAGACAAATCCTGACACTTCAAGCACTAGTGCAATACAAGTTCGTGGTGCAAACAAAAGGTTTCTGGACTGTCCCTTTTGCGGTAAGTCTGAGCGTGGGACAGTCTATTGCACGTGCTGCAGGAAGTAGACACAAATCTTGTCAGTCAGTATACCATGTGGCATCAGGCTGAGAACATTTGAACCAGTTTTAAATGAGTATTTGTGACCACATTTGTGTGCTCATTTATGATGTCAGGATGTTCCTCAAACCTGAGCAGAGAGCAAGTGTGAAATTCTGTTTCAAACTCCGGAAATCAGCAACAGAAGCATTTGAAATGTTGAACAAGAAGGGCAAAGCCCATACGACTCACATGCTTGACCTTGACCTTTATATGACCTTGACCTTCAGGTGACCTTCAAGGTCAAGGTCAAACAACTAAACCTACCAATGACATCATACACAAAGAAATGCTTTACACATTTTTCCTACCAAAATACATGTGACCTTGACCCAAGGTCAAGGTCATCCAAGGTCATGCAACACAAAGCTGTTAATTCAAGACATAGGAAGCACAATGGTGCTTATTGGCACTTTCTACCATGAGATATAGTCACTTTTAGTGGTTCACTACCCCATTTTGGTCACATTTCATAAGGGTCAAAGTGACCTTGACCTTGATGATATGTGAACAAATGTGTCTCATGATGAAAGTATAACATGTGCCCCACATAATTATTAAGTTTAAAACAGTTATCTTCCATAGTTCAGGGTCAAGGTCACTTCAAAATATGTATACAATCCAACTTTGAAGAGCTCCTGTGACCTTGACCTTGAAGCAAGGTCAACCAAACTGGTATCAAAAGATAGGGCTTGCTTTGACCTATATACCACTTGTAGCTAAGGTCGCCATTCTCAATAACGTGGGAGAAAATTGGGAAAATGTGAAAAATGACTGTTTTTTAGACCACATTTATGGCTCCCGTGACCTTGACCTTGAAGCAAGGTCAAGTCACTATGTATGTTTTTTGAGGCCTTGTTATCATACACCATCATGCCACATTTGGTGTTGATAGACTTAATAGTCTCCGAGAAAAATCCAACGTTTAAGTTTTTTACGCCCGGACGCCCGGACGGACGGACGGACGAAACGGCTCAGTACATAGACTCACTTTTGCTTCGCATGTGAGTCAAAAAGCCTATGGCAATGAAGCAATGTGCCGAATGCAGCGTTTTGAGTGGCACTTGTGCTTCAAGAGGGGAAGAGCATTACTGTAAGATGACAATAGGTCAGGGTGACCCTCAAACAAGCACAACCTCCAAAAGCATCACAGAGATTGAGCACACTAAGCGCCTGACCCCTGAGCAGAGGCAAGCACCCTGTCAAGGTCTGCAAAGATCTCCTTCAAAAAGCTCGGGATGATCCAACCTTCTAGTGGAGGATAAACACCAGTGATGAAACCTGGGTCAATGGCTATAACCCAGAGACCAAACAGCAGTCTTTGCATTGGAAGAGCTCACATTCTCCAAGGCAGGTCAGGAGCACGATCAAGTGCATGCATGTTGTTGCTCTTCTCACATTCACCATGAATTCACTCACCAGGGCCAGACTGTCAATACAGAGTTCTATTGCACTGTTTTGAGGCATCTGAGAGAACATTCGATGCAAGTGACCTGAACTGTGGCACAATGATAACTGGTTGTTCCAACATGACAATGCATGAATTCCTGGGCCTTAAAGCAGATCATAGCTCCACATCCACCATACTCCCTGGATTTGGCTCCCTGTGACTTCTTCCAATATAAAATTCAAGTTGAAAGGTCACAGACTCCCAAATTTTCGTCATCAAATTGAAACCTCATTATTTCCGGAACTGTTAATGATAGAGCCTTAATTTTTGTTTTGTTTTAATTCTGTCATATAGTAGAATCATTATAAATCATAATTTTGTATTCTATTCTGAGGTTTCAAGTTTTGCTGCCACTACCTACTTTAAGTCAGGCAGTAAGTGATTTCAGTTGATCTATTCAGGCAGCTGGCACGTTTGAATCCTCTTGTTCACTTTTTTGGGGTGTAAACCTACAAGACCACCTTCCCCTTCGAATCAAATTTTGCAGTAAAGTGGCTTTTCCCCCCTCAAAATACAACACACCTGAATTTAAGGTAGATGGGCCACATTGGCAGGGAAAGGTGCAGCCTATCATCCAAAAGTTGTGGTAACTATGTCACTTAATCAGTTCAAGAGATTCTCACAATGTTGCAGAGGATGGAAGAAATTTTATGGCCATTGAGCCTTTGTTGGCAAAGTAAGGTCATTGACCACGAAAATCATAGGAACAACTTGGAGTTAGTGAAAACAATGTCACCATTTCCTCGTTATTTGCCTCTTAGGAACTTTGTAGGGCGATGCACAGGGTCTATCTATTCTTACCCCCAGCCCACAGGGGGGATGCTGCAGAGACAATTAAAATCATCTCAGGTGTTTTCAACACAGCTCTGTAAATAGCACCTTTTGTTGGTAAGGACAGTCTGAGCTCTTTTAATAGTGTGAATGTATGTCTCCCAAAGGAGTAGCACAAGCACGCGCACATGCATGCACACACACACACTCATACACTGGGTGTGGGATGGCTAGAAATGAGTGGACTGACTCACCACAATGGGCACATGTAGGTAGACGCTGCAGAGTGTTACAGAAGTAACAAAATGCACGTACTTTCTGTGACCTGAAACATTTCAAATGATAAAATAAATTTCCAATACAATATTTATTCATGCAAGTACAATTTGCATTTATGACTACACAGCCCCCTGCCCTCCAATTCAAAGTTTATCAAACTTAAAATTGTATCCAAGCAGTAATATACTCCCCATTGGAGAAAAAACTGTTATTGCTTTGCCTCCTTAAACTTGAATTTTCTTTTAAATAACCAAAGCAGTTAAACTAAGCAAAATAGTTGAACCACACTCAGTTTCTCTGACATATCCCCAGACATTGTAACTTGTGTTTCTGGTACAATTTTCATTACTTTTTATTCTACTTTAAAATGCTCATTAAAACTACAGCAGCTATTTTTATAGTCTTTGTCATAATATTCTATTGTTTTTTTAATATATGAATGAATGAATGAATGAATGAATGAATGAATGAATGAATGAATGAATCAATCAATCAATCAATCAATGAAGCTAGCTTTATGGCAGCCTTTGTAGACTATGTAAGGTAAGTGACAACAAAATCATTAGAGATGGTTAAAGTAAGGGCAAGTTGTTAAAAGATATTTTAATAAACCCAGATTCTTCCCGTCCCAGGGATAGAACCATGGCACTGCGCCTCGCACATCTTCCAACCCCAAAGCATGCTCGCCCATCTTCGCCTGTCTAAAGACATGGTTTCAACAAACGAGTAGAGGCTGAGGGGCTGAACCTGTACTCATGCAAGAGGGGAGAGCACTGGGGGGTGGGCTACCAGGAACTGGTATACATTGTAGATAAGTTGGAAAGGAAGGGAAGTTCTTGTTAATACTTTTTTGTTTTTAACTTTGGCACGTCGTAGAAGTTGAACCAAAGCTAACACAGTCATACAGAGGGGTAGGTGCATCGTAGATGTTCACCAAGTATCATTCACGCACAGACAGAATTACACGCATGGACAAATTTACGACACAGGATTGCAGCCAATATGATATTTTCAAGATACTTGAATAAACCCAGATTCTTCCCGTCCCAGGGATAGAACCACAGCACTGCGCCTCGCACATCGTCCAACCCCAAAGCATGCTCGCCCATCTCCGCCTGTCTAAAGACATGGTTTCAACAAGCGAGTACAGGCTGAGGGGCTGACAGTGTACTCATGCAAGAGGGGAGAGCACTGGGGGTGGGATGCCAGGAACTGGTATACATTGTAGATAACTTTCTTACTTTCTGCCCATCGACCCTAGCAGGGTATGGGCCACCAACCACAGCTCTCCACAGTCCTCTGTCCTGGGCCATCCTCTCTAGCTCCTGTTAATACTTTTTTGTTTTTAGCTTTGGTACATCATAGATGTTGAACCAAAGCTAACGCAGTCATACAGAGGGGTAGGTGCATCATAGATGTTCACCAAGTATCATTCACGCACGCTAAGTTATTCTTACAAATCTTGTAGGGAGATTTTGGCGCACCTATTCTAACTCCCATCCCACAGAGAGACTCTTTGAAGAGGGTTTTCCAGCTATGACAAAATTTATTAAAGTAGACAATGTAATGACTCATACACTAAGAACTAAACAATGATGGACACATTTTATTACTGTAAGATACAAAGCAGGACAAGGACTGACTTAGTTAACCACTGTCCATCTGAGCTTATGAAGTTTGGAATCTGTCAGACTCCTCGAGGGACATCAATAGACCATGTGATGAATCACTGAACAGGGGAATGTAAAATACAGCACTGTGAAATCTGTACAATTCTTCTGGCCATCCTGTGCATATCGATTCGTCTAAATGCAAAGTAGCCCCAAGATTCTGGCTGGGACAAGTGAGTGGCTGATAATCTGTGCTACTCTACTTCAAATCAAATCCAGATGAAAGTAAAATCATGAATAAATCCAAATTGTTACACTGAAGATTAGCATATATGATTCCAATTATTAACCCTTGTCATGGCGTCATTATCCCTCCAGGTTTACTGGAGGTCCTACAGACTTTATCTGTGTGTGTGTGTGTGTGTGTGTCTGTCTGTCCCGACTCCACGGCTTATATCTCAAAAACTACTGGACGGATTTCCTTGAGATTTTGCACACTAACTGGAAGTTAGGTCCGATTGAATGTATCAAATTTTCAGAATCGAGGCTTGAAGAGAAAGTGGTTTTTTAAGGTCGTATTCTCGAAATTACCGGTCTAAAAATGATTGAAATGACATTTGACGGCAAAGCCAAATTTGACGTCATTAATAACGTTACGTCATTTGCAAGTACAATTTCGATCCTATATGCCAGGAGAATAATTTCGAAACACCTGGGGAGGTAGGCAATTTGATGCAATGGCGAAATTCCAACATGTGCGACGTCATCAATAACGTGACGTCATTTGCGAGGACAGTTTATAGGAGAATTAATTTAGATAGATATGTCCTCAGATGTCTTAGGCTGCGAGGCCTTTATCTGATCTTTTGATCAGTACTTATGGCTACTCTCACTTTTTACTACCCTAGTTCTAACGATCTTAAAAGATCGTGTCTATTCTCTATACTTTTCTTCCGGTGGCTTATGAGTGGCAGAGAGTGGTATACGTGGCAACAGCAGCGGGTGGCCAACATCATCACAGTACATGTAGTCTTTGAACATCGTGTCAATTCTGTTTTTGAAGCTGTTTAATGACGAACACTGAATTTGAGAACACTGGTAAAGGAGAAAGAATTATCCCTCATGGTTTACTGGAGGTCCTACAGACTTTATCTGTCTGTGTGTGTGTGTGTGTGTGTGTGTGTGTGTGTGTGTGTGTGTGTGTGTGTGTGTGTGTGTCTGTCTGTCTGTCTGTCTGCCTGTCCCGACTCCACGGCTTATATCTCAAAAACTACTGGACGGATTTCCTTGAGAGTTTGCACACTAACTGAAAGTTAGGTCCGATTGAATGTATCAAATTTTCAGAATCGAGGTTTGAAGAGAAAGTGGTTGACGGTCGTAATACGATTTTTTCCATTCATGGTCGAAACTTCGGCTTCGCTGGCTTCAAGATCGTTTTCGCCTTGCAGACCGGTAGTACTAATGACCGCAATATACCGCAATATACCGCAATATACCGCAATACCCCCAAATACACTCTCAGAAAGAAAAAAAACATCAACAGATCGATGCTAAGAACGTGCTTTTGATATTGCGCGATCATGCCGAGAAGAAAACAACGTTCGGAGAAGTTTTGACACAGTAGATCACGTAGACGCCTTGCAAAACAGGCTGCATGTAGGCCTATTCGACAGCAGCGTGATCTACTGTGTCTAAACTTCTCCGAACGTTGTTTTCTTCTCGGCATGATCGCGCAATATCAAAAGCACGTCTTTAGCATCGATCTGTTGATGTTTTTTTCTTTTCTGAGAGTGTATTTGGGGGTATTGCGGTATATTGCGGTATATTGCGGTATATTGCGGTCATTAGTACTACCCTTGCAGACGACTGCTTCGTATTCAAATCATCACTGCAAGGCAGCGCGAAATTGACCGAAGTCGATTAAAAAAACTCGTATTCATACACATAATAAACCAATTCGATTTTCTTTCTCAGATTATTCAGACTTTCTCCGATTATTTCGACCGTAAGATAGCAGTGATTTGACATTCGGCGTCACCGTGTCATGTGACGGTGATAGTTTCGTCTGCAACTCGCACTTACGTTATGGTTGAAGTAGATTGATGTTTACTTCGTCCGCTGAATGCTGTCAAGACTAATGCTCGAATGAATGAAGTATGATTTCCTAATTTTTCAGGATTAATACAAATGTATATCAAATACATCAGTTCAATTTAATCGAGTCAATTAATCGAGTACATGTCCACTAGGTCAAAAATGTGTTGAGTGGAACGCAAGTCAGAAAAGTTACACTTGCAGTCTAAACAACAAAATGAATACAGTGTTTGTATTGAAAAATCAGGTCAATCTTTTCGTCGTTTGGTTCCACGACAAGAGTATGAAATCTATCTCTGTCCCAACTCAATTGAAGTTTTGGCATGTGTGACGTAATCATTTGACGTCGAATAATGTGACGTAATTTCCAGCGGATGTCCCATTTGTGAAGGATTTTTTATCAGCGCAGGTTCACTAGTTTGTGATCCTCCCAAATACCGTTTTACAGTCAAGTTTACTCCCAGCTGCAGAAGTACTTTCAACTGGTAAGTAAATCGACCAAAATCCCCCATATTTATAGCCATCCTGTTGACTTTCATACCTTATCTTCACAGTTTATTCCATTCGAAAATGTGTGTTGCGTTTTGAAAATCGTAAATAAATCGCTTCAGGGATTTTATCAGGAAAGTCGGACAATGCATGAAATAGGCCTACATTAAATCACTTCAAATATCACTACTGTTGCTTGGTTTTAGGGGCATAGGCATTTTGTATGGTCGTGCCGAAACAACAATTATTTTTATTTGATCTAATTTCTGCATTAAAAAATCAAATCGCAACTATGACGCCTTTGTGTTCCAGCACCAATATCACACACTCGGGCAGTGGCAAACGCCAGACATCGCCACGACAGAAATAAACTCCACTCTGGCAAAAGGTAAGCTTCGCCTGACCGCGCAGAAACTTTTTTTTGGGTACATTTTGCAATTTCCGTCAATACCTACACGTGTGTTGCTTTGCTAATACATGTAAACAATACGAATTAATTATTGCTGCTCATCTTATACGATGGGGGTGGGGGTGGGGTTGGGGCTGGGGTGGGGAGTAGGGAACACATCACGCATTAGCAACAATTGGGGGTGGGGGGTGGGGGTGGGGGGTGACAAATGAGCCTTTCTGCTGTCACCAAGTGATTAAAAACAATATTCCACACCGCATTCACATTCGTACAGAAATTCATAATGTTTTAATTTGGATGATTCGAAGTTCTGTAGGCCTACTTAGATACTTGTGTAATGTGTGGCATTCTGCATTTAGTTCTGTATATCAGCAAGATGTTTGTGATGGTCTGAATTCTATAGAGTGTTTAAGAACGCCACAATTTACCGAATTTTAAAAAGAGTGACGTCGACTCTTAAGTTTTTGATAACATACGTACGTCACGATTTGACCCAGTTAGACAGAATTTGAAAATTTTGAAGAAGAGGGAAAAGGACGTTTGGATGGATTTGAAGAAGCATGAGCAACAAGCGCATTCAACCAGCGTGTACATTTCCCTCTATCCCCTTAAGTTTAATGGGGGGGGGGGGGGGGGGGGGGACAATTTAATGAGCCTTTCTCGTTTCTGACAATATTCCACACTGCATTCGCATAGGCATTTCGTACGAAACCAACAATTATTTGTATTTCATATAATTTCTGCATTAACAAATCAAATCACAACTATGCCTCCTTTGCCTTTCAGCACTGATATTAGTTATCACACACTCGGGCAGTGGCAAACGACAGACATCACCACCGACAGAAAAAAACTCCACTCTGGCAAAGGCAACCTTCGCACATCAGCACCGACATCAGCACCGACATTAGCAACGAAGTGCATTCAACCGGTGAGTACATTTTTGTCTCTCAGAAAAATAGGCAGTGAATCGATATTAACCCTTTTCTGACGGCTATCCAGTATTCTCGTTTAGGCCGAGTGCTCAGCAGCACCGGCTAACAAGTTTTCTCACCAGAGTCGTTTAATGACTCGTTCTAGGTTTTGAAGCAACCCGAAGAATATCTCAGAGTTACATCCCTTAGAAAACGTACGTTTCGCGATGGCGATTGATGTGCAGTTTTCCCTGTTTTTGTGAAGAAAATGGACCGAGAAAGCCGTGAGTCGAGTCGAGACGCATTCCGCGAGATTCACCTTGATAGCGATAGTGAGAGCAATGATGATTTTGAAGATACTTTATCATATTTTGACCCAAAATCGACTGAATCTGACGAGGATAGGCCTTCGAGTTCGACTAGTCACTAGTGCATCGTCAGCTCGTTCGATGCCCCCTGTGTCATCTCGACTTCGATCTCGATCGAGAAGCCTTACAACTCGAAGTGGGCGTGGCAGACGAGCTAGCACAGGAAGGCGGAGCACAACAGCTACAACTGATGTTGATGATGATGATGGATGGATTGAGGTGGATTACGGACAAATTGATGATGTTCCTACAGTCATGCACTTCACCGGTCAACAGGGTTTGAAAGTGACTGTTCCTGATAACCAAACACCAAAGGATTACTTCGAACTTTTTGTGGATGACAGCATGATTGATCTCATGGTGACTGAAACAAACAAATATGCTAATCAAGCTGCAAAGACTGCCACAGCGTGCTATTACATCAAGTTGTGGA
>JAWQFJ010017960.1:10000-25583 GCA_034096865.1 Theodoxus fluviatilis
TTTATGTATGTGTGTGTGTGTGTGTGTGCGTTCGTGTATGTGTTTATGTGTGTGTGTGTGTGCGTGCATGAATGTGTGTGTGTTTATGTGCATATGTTTGTGTGTGTCCGTGTGCGTGCGTGTATATGTGTGTGTGACTGTGTGTATGTGTGTGTGTGTGTTTGTGCGTGCATGTATGTGTTTATGTGTGTGTTAGCGTAGGAGTATATAGTTATGTGTGTGTGTGTGTGTGTGCGCGTACACGCGCGCGCATGTATGTGTGTGCGTGTATTTATTTATGTGTGTATATGTCTGTGTGCATGTATGTCTTTGTGTGTGTGTGTGTGTGTGTAAGTGTGTGTGTATTTATGCGTATGTGTGCGTGCGTGTTTGCGTGTGCGTATGTTCGTGCGCGCGCATGTTCGTGCGCGCGCGCGCGTGTGTGTCTGTGTGTGTGCGTGTGTGTGTGTGCGTATGTCTCAGTAAAGAAGGTATAACGAATATGACGTCAGTTCCTTCCACACAACCACTCACTAGTACCGCACATCCTGTACAAATTACAAAGCAACGGTAGTGACGTAATTTGTCGAAGTCCTGGGGGCTGATTTCAAGGCGCATTATCCATCGTCTGCTTTCTGTATTCAAAGGATGCTCCTTTGAGACGCTACCGGCAGGAATGCTTTGGGTTCCGGAGTCGCAGGCGAGCGACACCGTGTGCAAGAGCAAGTGTGACTTGCTGCAGGGCTGTCTGCTGACCAGCGTTTTCGGACAGTCCTGCGTCTTTCTGGCTGTGCCGCCACCTGGCTCTACCTACGTTAGCTACAAGCGCACCTGCAACCAACCGGTAAGAGAACTGCCGCCGATTGTGACGCCGATTGTGACGCGGCGACGAGACGACGAAGCAATGATGATGATTATTTGGATGATGGTTTGAATGACAGTGACGACGACGACGACGACTAGAAAAACGAGGATAATGACGTCGACGATGACAGTGTTGACAACAAGGATGATGGTGGTGGTGGAAGTTTTGATGACAATGCCGACGAAACGAAGATGATAATGGGGAGGAGGATGCTAAGGATGAGGATTATGATGATGAGGATGAGGATGATGATGATGATGATGAGGAGGAGGAGGAGGAGGAGGAGGAGGAGGAGGAGGAGGAGGAGGAGGAGGAGGAGGAGGAGGAGGAGGAGGAGGAGGAGGAGGAGGAGGAGGAGGAGGAGGAGGAGGAGGAGGATCATTGCCAGGACTAACATAAATGCAGCAGCATGAAACAGAAAACTATGAAAAGCGTCCGGAGACGGGCCACACTAGTGGACTCGTACGAGGAGATTGGTGTGGGAAAGATAACCAAGCTGGCGGGCCACACAAGCTGGCGGGCCACACTAGCTGGAGGGCCACACAAGCTGGCGGGCCACACAAGCTGGCGGGCCACACAAGCGGAGTGCCTCACAAGCTGGGATGCTACACATGCTGGAGGGCCACACAAGCTGGCGGGTCACACAAGCTGGCGGGCCACTCTTGCTGGAAGGCCACACAAGCTGGCGGGCCACACAAGCTGGCGGGCCACACAAGCTGGCGGGCCACACAAGCTGGCAGGCCACACAAGCTGGAGGGCCACACAAGCTGGAGGGCCACACAAGCTGGCGGGCCACACAAGCTGGCGGGCCACACAAGCTGGAGGGCCACACAAGCTGGAGGGCCACACAAGCTGGCGGGCCACACAAGCTGGCGGGCCACACAAGCTGGCGGGCCACACAAGCTGGAGGGCCACACAAGCTGGCGGGCCACACAAGCTGGCGTGCCACACAAGCTGGCGGGCCACACAAGCTGGCGGGCCACACAAGCTGGCGGGCCACACAAGCTGGCGGGCCACACAAGCTGGCGGGCCACACAAGCTGGCGGGCCACACAAGCTGGCGGGCCACACAAGCTGGCGGGCCACACAAGCTGGCGGGCCACACAAGCTGGCGGGCCACACAAGCTGGCGGGCCACACAAGCTGGCGGGCCACACAAGCTGGCGGGCCACACAAGCTGGCGGGCCACACAAGCTGGCGGGCCACACAAGCTGGCGGGCCACACAAGCTGGCGGGCCACACAAGCTGGCGGGCCACACAAGCTGGCGGGCCACACAAGCTGGCGGGCCACACAAGCTGGCGGGCCACACAAGCTGGCGGGCCACACAAGCTGGCGGGCCACACAAGCTGGCGGGCCACACAAGCTGGCGGGCCACACAAGCTGGCGGGCCACACAAGCTGGCGGGCCACACAAGCTGGCGGGCCACACAAGCTGGCGGGCCACACAAGCTGGCGGGCCACACAAGCTGGCGGGCCACACAAGCTGGCGGGCCACACAAGCTGGCGGGCCACACAAGCTGGCGGGCCACACAAGCTGGCGGGCCACACAAGCTGGCGGGCCACACAAGCTGGCGGGCCACACAAGCTGGCGGGCCACACAAGCTGGCGGGCCACACAAGCTGGCGGGCCACACAAGCTGGCGGGCCACACAAGCTGGCGGGCCACACAAGCTGGCGGGCCACACAAGCTGGCGGGCCACACAAGCTGGCGGGCCACACAAGCTGGAGGGCCACACAAGCTGGCGGGCCACACAAGCTGGAGGGCCACACAAGCTGGCGGGCCACACAAGCTGGCGGGCCACACAAGCTGGCGGGCCACACAAGCTGGCGGGCCACACAAGCTGGCGGGCCACACAAGCTGGCGGGCCACACAAGCTGGCGGGCCACACAAGCTGGCGGGCCACACAAGCTGGAGGGCCACACAAGCTGGCGGGCCACACAAGCTGGAGGGCCACACAAGCTGGCGGGCCACACAAGCTGGAGGGCCACACAAGCTGGAGGGCCACACAAGCTGGCGGGCCACACAAGCTGGCGGGCCACACAAGCTGGCGGGCCACACAAGCTGGCGGGCCACACAAGCTGGCGGGCCACACAAGCTGGCGGGCCACACAAGCTGGCGGGCCACACAAGCTGGCGGGCCACACAAGCTGGCGGGCCACACAAGCTGGCGGGCCACACAAGCTGGAGGGCCACACAAGCTGGCGGGCCACACAAGCTGGCGGGCCACACAAGCTGGCGGGCCACACAAGCTGGAGGGCCACACAAGCTGGAGGGCCACACAAGCTGGAGGGCCACACAAGCTGGCGGGCCACACAAGCTGGAGGGCCACACAAGCTGGAGGGCCAGCAAGTTGGAGGGCCACACAGGCTGAAGGGCCACACAAGCTGGCGGGCCACACAAGCTGGCGGGCCACACAAGCTGGAGGGCCACACAAGCTGGCGGGCCACACAAGCTGGCGGGCCACACAAGCTGGAGGGCCACACAAGCTGGCGGGCCACACAAGCTGGAGAGCCACACAAGCTGGAGGGCCACACAAGCTGGCGGGCCACACAAGCTGGCGGGCCACACAAGCTGGCGGGCCACACAAGCTGCGGGCCACACAAGCTCGAGGGCCACACAAGCTGGAGAGCCACACAAGCTGGCGGGCCACACAAGCTGGCGGGCCACACAAGCTAGCGGGCCACAAAAGCTGGCGGGCTACACAAGCTCGAGGGCCACACAAGCTCGAGGGCCACACAAGCTGGAGGGCAACACAAGCTGGAGTGCCACACAAGCTGGCGGGCCAAACAAGCTGGAGGGCCACACAAGCTGGCGGGCCAAACAAGCTGGCGGGCCACACAAGCTGGAGGGCCACACAGACTGGCGGGCCACACAAGCTGGCGAGCCAAACAAGCTCGAGGGCCACAGTAGCTGGAGGGCCACACAAGCTGGAAGGCCACACAGACTGGCGGGCCACACAAGCTGGAGGGCCACACAAGCTGGAGGGCCACACAAGCTGGAGGACCACACAAGCTGGAGGACCACACAAGCTGGAGGACCACACAAGCTGGAGGGCCACACAAGCTGGAGGGCCACACAAGCTGGAGGGCCACACAAGCTGGAGGGCCACACAAGCTGGAGGGCCACACAAGCTGGAGGGCCACACAAGCTGGAGGGCCACACAGCTGGAGGGCCACACAAGCTGGAGGGCCACACAAGCTGGCGGGCCACACAAGCTGGAGGGCCACACAAGCTGGAGGGCCACACAAGCTGGAGGGCCACACAAGCTGGAGGGCCACACAAGCTGGAGGGCCACACAAGCTGGAGGGCCACACAAGCTGGAGGGCCACACAAGCTGGAGGGCCACACAAGCTGGAGGACCACACAAGCTGGCGGGCCACACAAGCTGGCGGGCCACACAAGCTGACGGGCCACACAAGCTCGAGGGCCAAGCAAGCTGGAGGGCCACACAAGCTCGAGGGCCACACAAGCTGGCGGGCCACACAAGCTGGACGGCCAAACAGGCAGGAGGGCGACACAAGCTGGAGGGCCACACAAGCTGGCGGGCCGCACAAGCTGGAAAGCCAAACAAGCAGGAGGGCGACACAAGCTGGAGCGCCACACAAGCTGGAGGGCCACACAAGCTGGAGGGCAAAACAAGCAGGAGGGCGACACAAGCTGGCGGGCCACACAAGCTGGAGGGCCACACAAGCTGGAGGGCCAGCAAGTTGGAGGGCCACACAGGCTGAAGGGCCACACAAGCTGGAGGGCCACACGAGCTGGCGGGCCACACAAGCTGGAGGGCCACACAAGCTGAAGGGCCACACAAGCTGGCGGGCCACACAAGCTGGAGGAACACACAAGCTGGAGAGCCACACAAGCTGGAGAGCCACACAGACTGGAGAGCCACACAAGCTGGCGGGCCACACAAGCTGGCGGGCCACAAAAGCTGGCGGGCCACACAAGCTTGAGGGCCACACAAGCTCGAGGGCCACACAAGCTGGAGAGCCACACAAGCTGGCAGGCCACACAAGCTGGCGGGCCACACAAGCTAGCGGGCCACAAAAGCTGGCGGGCCACACAAGCTCGAGGGCCACACAAGCTGGAGGGCCACACAAGCTGGAGGGCCACACAAGCTGGCGGGCCAAACAAGCTGGAGGGCCACACAAGCTGGCGGGCCAAACAAGCTGGCGGGCCACACAAGCTGGAGGGCCACACAGACTGGCGGGCCACACAAGCTGGCGAGCCACACAAGCTCGAGGGCCACAGTAGCTGGAGGGCCACACAAGCTGGAAGGCCACACAGACTGGCGGGCCACACAAGCTGGAGGGCCACACAAGCTGGAGGGCCACACAAGCTGGAGGACCACACAAGCTGGAGGACCACACAAGCTGGAGGACCACACAAGCTGGAGGGCCACACAAGCTGGAGGGCCACACAAGCTGAAGGGCCACACAAGCTGGAGGGCCACACAAGCTGGAGGGCCACACAAGCTGGAGGACCACACAAGCTGGAGGGCCACACAGGCTGGAGGGCCACACAAGCTGAAGGGCCACACAAGCTGACGGGCCACACAAGCTCGAGGGCCACACAAGCTGGAGGGCCACACAAGCTGGAGGGCCACACAAGCTGAAGGGCCACACAAGCTGGAGGGCCACACAAGCTGGAGGGCCACACAAGCTGGAGGGCCACACAAGCTGGAGGGCCACACAAGCTGGAGGGCCACACAAGCTGGAGGACCACACAAGCTGGCGGGCCACACAAGCTGGCGGGCCACACAAGCTGACGGGCCACACAAGCTCGAGGGCCAAGCAAGCTGGAGGGCCACACAAGCTCGAGGGCCACACAAGCTGGCGGGCCACACAAGCTGGACGGCCAAACAAGCAGGAGGGCGACACAAGCTGGAGCGCCACACAAGCTGGAGGGCCACACAAGCTGGAGGGCAAAACAAGCAGGAGGGCGACACAAGCTGGCGGGCCACACAAGCTGGAGGGCCACACAAGCTGGAGGGCCAGCAAGTTGGAGGGCCACACAGGCTGAAGGGCCACACAAGCTGGAGGGCCACACGAGCTGGCGGGCCACACAAGCTGAAGAGCCACACAAGCTGAAGGGCCACACAAGCTGGCGGGCCACACAAGCTGGAGGAACACACAAGCTGGAGAGCCACACAAGCTGGAGAGCCACACAGACTGGAGAGCCACACAAGCTGGCGGGCCACACAAGCTGGCGGGCCACAAAAGCTGGCGGGCCACACAAGCTCGAGGGCCACACAAGCTCGAGGGCCACACAAGCTGGAGAGCCACACAAGCTGGCGGGCCACACAAGCTGGCGGGCCACACAAGCTAGCGGGCCACAAAAGCTGGCGGGCCACACAAGCTCGAGGGCCACACAAGCTCGAGGGCCACACAAGCTGGAGGGCAACACAAGCTGGAGAGCCACACAAGCTGGCGGGCCAAACAAGCTGGAGGGCCACACAAGCTGGCGGGCCAAACAAGCTGGCGGGCCACACAAGCTGGAGGGCCACACAGACTGGCGGGCCACACAAGCTGGCGAGCCAAACAAGCTCGAGGGCCACAGTAGCTGGAGGGCCACACAAGCTGGAGGGCCACACAGACTGGCGGGCCACACAAGCTGGAGGGCCACACAAGCTGGAGGGCCACACAAGCTGGAGGACCACACAAGCTGGAGGACCACACAAGCTGGAGGACCACACAAGCTGGAGGGCCACACAAGCTGGAGGGCCACACAAGCTGGAGGGCCACACAAGCTGGAGGGCCACACAAGCTGGAGGGCCACACAAGCTGGAGGACCACACAAGCTGGAGGGCCACACAAGCTGGAGGGCCACACAAGCTGGAGGGCCACACAAGCTGACGGGCCACACAAGCTGGAGGGCCACACAAGCTGGAGGGCCACACAAGCTGGAGGGCCACACAAGCTGGAGGGCCACACAAGCTGGAGGGCCACACAAGCTGGAGGGCCACACAAGCTGGAGGGCCACACAAGCTGGAGGGCCACACAAGCTGGAGGGCCACACAAGCTGGAGGACCACACAAGCTGGCGGGCCACACAAGCTGGCGGGCCACACAAGCTGGCGGGCCACACAAGCTGAGGGGCTGGCGGGCCACACAAGCTGAGGGCCACACAAGCTGGCGGCCACACAGCTGGCGGGCCACACAAGCTGGCGGGCCACACAAGCTGGCGGGCCACACAAGCTGGAGGGCCACACAAGCTGGCGGGCCACACAAGCTGGCGGGCCACACAAGCTGGAGGGCCACACAAGCTGGCGGGCCACACAAGCTGGCGGGCCACACAAGCTGGCGGGCCACACAAGCTGGCGGGCCACACAAGCTGGCGGGCCACACAAGCTGGCGGGCCACACAAGCTGGCGGGCCACACAAGCTGGCGGGCCACACAAGCTGGCGGGCCACACAAGCTGGCGGGCCACACAAGCTGGCGGGCCACACAAGCTGGCGGGCCACACAAGCTGGCGGGCCACACAAGCTGGCGGGCCACACAAGCTGGCGGGCCACACAAGCTGGCGGGCCACACAAGCTGGCGGGCCACACAAGCTGGCGGGCCACACAAGCTGGCGGGCCACACAAGCTGGAGGGCCACACAAGCTGGAGGGCCACACAAGCTGGCGGGCCACACAAGCTGGCGGGCCACACAAGCTGGCGGGCCACACAAGCTGGCGGGCCACACAAGCTGGCGGGCCACACAAGCTGGCGGGCCACACAAGCTGGCGGGCCACACAAGCTGGCGGGCCACACAAGCTGGAGGGCCACACAAGCTGGCGGGCCACACAAGCTGGCGGGCCACACAAGCTGGCGGGCCACACAAGCTGGAGGGCCACACAAGCTGGCGGGCCACACAAGCTGGCGGGCCACACAAGCTGGCGGGCCACACAAGCTGGAGGGCCACACAAGCTGGAGGGCCACACAAGCTGGCGGGCCACACAAGCTGGCGGGCCACACAAGCTGGAGGGCCACACAAGCTGGAGGGCCACACAAGCTGGAGGGCCACACAAGCTGGAGGGCCACACAAGCTGGCGGGCCACACAAGCTGGAGGGCCACACAAGCTGGAGGGCCACACAAGCTGGAGGGCCACACAAGCTGGAGGGCCACACAAGCTGGCGGGCCACACAAGCTGGAGGGCCACACAAGATGGAGGGCCACACAAGCTGAATGGCCACACAAGCTGGAGAGCCATACAGGCTGGCGGGCCACACAAGCTGGAGGGCCACACAGGCTGAAGGGCCACTCAGGCTGAAGAGCCACACAAGCTGGAGGGCCACAGAAGCTATGGGGCCAAACAAGCAGGAGGGCCACACAAGCTGGCGGGCCACACAAGCTGGAGGGCCACACAAGCTGGAGGGCCACACAAGCTGGCGGGCCACACAAGCTGGAGGGCCACACAAGCTGGAGGGCCACACAAGCTGGCGGGCCACACAAGCTGGCGGGCCACACAAGCTGGCGGGCCACACAAGCTGGAGGGCCACACAAGCTGGAGGGCCACACAAGCTGGAGGGCCACACAAGCTGGAGGGCCACACAAGCTGGAGGGCCACACAAGCTGGCGGACCACACAAGCTGGAGGGCCACACAAGCTGGAGGGCCACACAAGCTGGAGGGCCACACAGGCTGGAGGGCCACACAAGCTGGAGGGCCACACAAGCTGGCGGGCCACACAAGCTGGCGGGCCACACAAGCTGGAGGGCCACACAAGCTGGAGGGCCACACAAGCTGGCGGGCCACACAAGCTGGCGGGCCACACTAGCTGGCGGGCCAAACAAGCTGGAGGGCCAAACAAGCTGGAGGGCCACACAAGCTGGCGGGCCAAACAAGCTGGCGGGCCACACAGTCTGGAGGGCCACACCAGCTGGCGGGCCACACAAGCTGGCGGGCCACACAAGCTGGAGGGCAACACATGCTGGAGAGCCACACAAGCTGGCAGGCCAAACAAGCTGGAGGGCCACACAAGCTGGCGGGCCAAACAAGCTAGGGGGCCACACAAGCTGGCGGGCCATACAAGCTGGCGGGCCACACAAGCTGGAGGGCCACACAAGCTAGAGAGCCACACAAGCTGGCGGGCCAAACAAGCTGGAGGGCCACACAAGCTGGCGGGCCAAACAAGCTTAAGGGCCACACAGGCTAGAGGGCCAAACAAGCAGGAGGGCAACACAAGCAGGAGGGCCACACAGGCTGGAGGGCCAAACAAGCAGGAGGGCCACACAGGCTGGAGGGCCAAACAAGCTGGAGGGCCAAACAAGCAGGAGGGCGACACAAGCTGGCGGGCCACACAAGCTGGAGGGCCAAACAAGCAGGAGGGCGACACAGGCTGGCGGGCCACACAAGCTGGAGGACCACACAAGCTGAAGGGCTAAACAAGCAGGAGGGCGACACAGGCTGGCGGGCCACACAAGCTGGAGAGCCACACAAGCTGGAATGCCAAACAAGCTGGTGGGCCACACTAGCTGGAGGGCCTACATGCTGGCGGGCCACACAAGCTGGCGGACCACACAAGCTGGCGGGCCAAACAAGCTGGAGGGCCACACAAGCTGGAGGGCCACACAAGCTGGAGGGCCACACAAGCTGGCGGGCCACACAAGCTGGAGGGCCACACATGCTGGAGGGCCAAACAAGCTGGAGGGCCAAACAAGCAGGAGGGCGACACATGCTGGAGGGCCACACAAGCTGGAGGGCCACACAAGCTGGAGGGCCAAACAAGCAGGAGGGCGACACAAGCTGGAGGGCCACACAAGCTGGCGGGCTAAACAAGCTGGAGGGCCACACAAGCTGGCGGGCCAAACAAGCTGGCGGGCCACACAAGCTGGAAGGCCAAACAAGCTGGAGGGCCAAACAAGCAGGAGGGCGACACAGGCTGGCGGGCCACACAAGCTGGAGGGCCACACAAGCTGGAGGGCCACACAAGCTGGCGGGCCACACAAGCTGGCGGGCCACACAAGCTCGAGGGCCACACAAGCTCGAGGGCCACACAAGCTGGAGAGCCACACAAGCTGGCGGGTCACACAGACTGGCGGGCCACACAAGCTGGCGGGCCACACAAGCTGGCGGGCCACACAAGCTGGCGGGCCACACAAGATGGAGGGCCACACAAGCTGGAGGGCCGCACAAGCTGGAGGGCCACACAAGCTGGCGGGCCACACAAGCTGGAGGGCCACACAAGCTGGCGGGCCACACAAGCTGAAGGGCCACTCAGGCTGAAGGGCCACACAAGCTGAAGGGCCACTTAAGCTGAAGGGCCACACAAGCTGGAGGGTCATACAGGCTGGCGGACCACACAAGCTGGAGGGCCACACAAGCTGAAGGGCCACAGGCTGAAGGGCCACACAAGCTGGAGGGCCACACCAGCTGGGGGGCCAAACAAGCTGGAGGGCCACACAAGCTGGCGAGCCACACAAGCTGGCGGCCACACAAGCTGACGGGCCACACAAGCTGGCGGGCCACACAAGCTGGCGGGCCACACAAGCTGGCGGGCCACACAGGCTGAAGGGCCACTCAGACTGAAGGGCCACACAAGCTGGAGAGCCAAACAAGCTGGAGGGCCACACAAGCTGGCAGGCCACACAGGCTGAAGGGCCACTCAGACTGGAGGGCCACACAAGCTGGCGGGCCAACCAAGCTGGAGGGCCACACAAGCTGGAGGGCAACACAAGGTGGAGGGCCACACAGGCTGAAGGGCCACTCAGACTGGAGGGCCACACAAGCTGGCGGGCCAAACAAGCTGGAGAGCCACACAAGCTGGAGGGCAACACAAGGTGGAGGGCCGCACAAGTTGGCGGGCCAAACAAGCACGAGGGCCGCACAAGCTTAAAGGCCACAAAAGCTGGCGGGCCACACAAGCTGGCGGGCCACACAAGCTGGCGGGCCATTCATCCTGGCGGGCCACACAAGCTGGCGGGCCACACAAGCTGGAGGGCTGCACAAGATGGAGGGCCACACAAGCTGGAGGGCCACACAAGCTGGCGGGCCACACAAGATGGCGGGCCACACAAGCTGACGGGCCACACAAGCTGGAGGGCTACACAAGCTGGAGGGCCGCACAAGATGGAGGGCCACACAAGCTGGAGGGCCACGCAAGCTGGCGGGCCACACAAGCTGGAGGGCCACACAAGCTGGAGGGCCACACAAGCTGGAGGGCTGCACAAGCTGGAGGGCCACACAAGGTGGAGGGCCGCACAAGCTGGAGGGCCGCACAAGATGGAGAGCCACACAAGGTGGAGGGCCACACAAGATGGAGGGCCACACAAGCTGGCGGGCCACACAAGCTGGAGGGCCACACAAGCTGGAGGGCTGCACAAGCTGGATGGCCACACAAGCTGGAGGGCCACACAAGCTGGAGGGCCGCACAAGCTGGAGGGCCACACAAGCTGGAGGGCCACACAAGCTGGAGGGCCACACAAGCTGGAGGGCTGCACATGCTGGAGGGCCACACAAGCTGGAGGGCCACACAAGCTGGAGGGCCACACAAGCTGGAGGGCCGCACAAAATGGAGGGCCGCACAAGATGGAGGGCCACACAAGCTGGAGGGCCGCACAAGATGGAGGGCCACACAAGGTGGAGGGCCACACAAGGTGGAGGGCCACACAAGCTGGAGGGCTACACAAGCTGGCGGGCCACACAAGCTGGAGGGCCACACAAGCTGGAGGGCCGCACAAGATGGAGGGCCACACAAGGTGGAGGGCCACACAAGATGGAGGGCCACACAAGCTGGAGGGCCACACAAGCTGGCGGGCCACACAAGCTGGAGGGCCACACAAGCTGGAGGGCCGCACAAGCTGGAGAGCCACACAAGCTGGCGGGTCACACAGACTGGCGGGCCACACAAGCTGGAGGGCCGCACAAGATGGAGGGCCACACAAGCTGGAGGGCCACACAAGCTGGAGGGCCACACAAGCTGGAGGGCCGCACAAGCTGGAGAGCCTCACAAGCTGGCGGGTCACACAGACTGGCGGGCCACACAAGCTGGAGGGCCGCACAAGCTGGAGGGCCACACAAGCTGGCGGGCCACACAAGCTGGAGGGCCGCACAAGATGGAGGGCCACACAAGCTGGAGGGCCGCACAAGCTGGCGGGCCACACAAGCTGGAGGGCCACACAAGCTGGAGGGCCACACAAGCTGGAGGGCCACACAAGCTGGAGGGCCACACAAGCTGGAGGGCCACACAAGCTGGAGGGCCGCACAAGATGGAGGGCCACACAAGCTGGAGGGCCACACAAGCTGGCGGGCCAAACAAGCTTGAGGGCCACAGTAGCTGGAGGGCCGCACAAGCTGGCGGGCCACACAAGCTGGAGGGCCACACAAGCTGGAGGGCCACACAATCTGGAGGACCACACAAGCTGGAGGGCCACACAAGCTGGAGGGCCACACAAGCTGGCGGGCGAAACAAGCTCGAGGGCCACACAAGCTTAAAGGCCACACAAGCTGGCGGGCCGCAGCATCGGATTGGCAAGCGATCTTGGTCGGTTAAACCACAGTTGATTCGCAGTGATTCACACACAGAATAACAAAATAAGCTGAATATTAAATACCACAACAAAACTCGTAAAAACGCAGCCAATCAGATGCTGGGGCCCACCAGCTTGTGTGGCCCGCCAGTTTGGTTATCTTTCTCTTCTCGGAAAAATTCAACAGTGCGGACCGTGTCTGGAAGCTTTCCCGAAAAGTCTGTTTTCTTTATCATTTGTCTTCCAAACATGAAATTCACGGCGAAGACTCTTACGGTTGATCCTCGAACTTCTGCGCTGCAGTCTAGAGCTAACAACCTTGCCCGGAATTTTTTATTTTTCGTTTTCTACTCGCACGCGTCTAAACCCCCTGTGAAGCCGGGTGCTGACTGGCTGAGAGACATTACACAGTGCAAGCGGTTTTCTGTTGATTGGCTGTCTATAAATAGGACCCACTATATCCTTGCGCGTTGCATTTAAATACTGATCTGTTTCTATATTTAGACTGAGACATAAATTATTCTTCAGAGGAACTGGTTCTCTTGCACACTGTGAGCGTGAAGAACTGTGGCGTCCACAATTTCCGTGGCGCCGAATTTCTCAAAAGCCAATCTGCAAAAACAACGCGGAAAAAGAAAAAGTGCGCACAACTGAGTTATATGATAGTGTCATCAAAGACGTGTTTGGTATCATATGTCTGAGTGGCGCGCAGCTATTTTAGACAAGCAATCTGCGCTCAGCTTCGCTTTTCTGTCTTTTTACTCCTTAACAAGTTTGTAGGGTTGGGAAGTTCCTGTAAATATTTTTTGTCTTTCTGCTTTTGGCCCGTCGTAGACGTTGAACCAAAGCTAACGACACAAGGTTGCAGCCAGTATAACATCCCACATTGTCACGATATTTCAATAAAAACCAGATTACTGCACCCCACGGATAGAATCACGGCACTGCGCCTCGCACATCGTCCTTAGAAGAGACGTATCATGGCGTTCATCGGTCTCCATGCAAGAGGACTATTTAGACACAGTGCGCGCTTCCGTTTCTGTTTTGCGCAGAGAGACGTCGCATTATTTGCAATAGCAAAATAAACACAGCTTTTCTCTCTTTTTTAATTAAGAGGAACAGTGTTAGTTGAATAAAGCGCATCATAGGCATATATGCATATTCATGTAGGTGTGACACACGTACCACACACGAAAAAAATCATTGACACATAGAATTGGACAGAATCAACATAGCCCGGTCCTTTGGGAACGTTTTGCTATTTAATATCTAACTGAAGGGGCATGGACAAATGAAAGAACTATCGTGAATGAATAGAAATGTACTTCAGGCGATTCGAAAAGAGTAGAAAAAGTATCTGAGGTGGCCATGTGAACGTTTTGCTATTTACTTTGGGGCCGGCTCTTTTCTAAAACCTGGTCTTGATAAGACGAACCACTAGCCCGCGAATTCTGTTGACGCCCCCCTCCTCAGTATTAGACTCGTCCGACGACCGTCTGCTGAACTCTTCCAAAACTGCGGAGAAAGGTGTCAACAGAGTTCGCGAACTAGTGGTTTGTCAAGACCAGGCTTGACCCATCACCTTGAAGTTGGTCTGTTTGATACTGAACGTCTACGTGTGGTTACTTCTGATGACACGTATGGCTGGGGTATGGTGATGGTCCGAAAGGGGCATGTAAATGGCAGAATTATCGGGAATGGACAAACATGTTTACCATGTACCAGACGATTTAAAAGTGGGAGGGGGGAATACTCTCAGGTGGCAAAAGATTGGTCGTCTTTCGCCACTGCTCTGAGTGTGCTGTCTTGTGTCAAATTTCAGGCTCCGCGTATCAGCCCCGAATGGGTTTGGGGTAAGAATAGACCCACCGCGTCTCCTTACCAATTCGTACAAGGCACAGAACTAGGGAGATCGAGTCTTGACTTGCTCGTAGTCTTAGTCTTAGTCGTACAGGGCCGTGTGAAGTTGTTGACAATGGCCTTACAGTGCCTACAAAGGTTAACGTGCCTTTAAACCTCATCACTGCATACATTCATTCATTCATTCATTCATTCATTCATTTTCCCCTTGTCACGGCACGTAGCGTTAAATGTGCCATTCGTGTGTAGATTTCAACGACGAATCATGCGCCTGATGCATAGAAAATATTTAAATACATCACGATGCAATTTCCCAAGAATATGACTTTTATTGAGCACTATAAAACATGATACTTTTCATATCTTTATCACTCATTACTTGCATCACTCAATTTTCCAGTCTCGTGAAGTTTCATTAAACTGACAAGAAGTTATCTTGACGCATTATCTTTTTCCATCGGGTACAATGCCGGTATACTTGTGGCGAAAGACAGGAGGGAAAATGTTGCCTTTGTGATTAAAACGTTATCAACAAAATTACATTCTTCTTTAGAAATTATATTAGTATAGTTTCGTCGCAAGTAAACCGTCCCCTTAAATGCTAAAAGTCACAAAGTTCTTTCCACATTATTTTCAATCTTAGGGGAAAAATTTGCTTTGTGCTTTTAAAAGACAAACAGATGACATGCGTGTGTTTAAAATACAACATTGACCCAAAAAGTGTGTTCATAACACTTTAATCACGTCAACACTTTGATGTCGTCGGCATTTTGATTTGGGACTTTTGACATAGCAGCACTTTTGTTCACACCATCAAATTTCGGTTAAAAAGAATGACCTTTGGATATGTTTATGTTGCAGCAATCACGTAGGTCGAATCTAAAAAGGAGCTCGTTGAAATGTAATGAAAACCATTTAGTCTAGCCGATAAAGATCTCTTAGATGGCGCGATAAATGGTCGACAAACATCTAAAGTCTTTTGCATGCAGTGTTGTACCAAATGGTGATGTACGCTGCAGGTACCCTGATGCAGACTTCTTACAAGACCTCGTCTTCAAGCAGTAAAACTCCAACCGCGTGCCAGGTCCGCCAGCCTGGCGCTGGTAGGTGTTCTGTTTGCACACACACACACACACACACACACACACACACACACACACACACACACACACACACACACACACTCCCTCTCTCTCTCTCTCTCTCTCTCTTTCTCTCTCTCTCTCTCTCTCTTTCCCCTCCCCTCTCTCTCTCCCAACCCACCTCTCTCTCTCTCTCTTTCTCTTTCTCTTTCTCTCTCTCTCTCTCTCTCTTTCTTTCTCTCTCTCCCTCTCTCTCTCTCTGTCTTTCTCTCTCTGTCTTTCTCTCTCTGTCTTTCTCTGTCTTTCTCTGTCTCTCTCTCTCTGTTTCTCTCTCTCTCTCTCTCACTCTCCA
>JAWQFJ010017961.1:5000-27500 GCA_034096865.1 Theodoxus fluviatilis
CTCGTCCGACAGGACGATTTCTGACTGTGCATGGTCCGCCTCATCCCGTCTGAACTGCGGTGTGTCTTCTTTGCACCTCGAACGCCTCGCTCACAGGAACGGGGACGTCCAGTTGAGATAGTGCTGGATTTTTTTTTCTACACACAAAGCCGAAGCCCACAAAGGAAATGACAGAAGAAAAAAAAAATTGTCCTACAGGCAAGTACTGAACCCGCGACCTCTTGGTTAGCGCCCGAAATGCTGTACCAGCTCGCTCACAGTAATGGGGACTTCGAGTTAGGTGGTGTTGTAATGATGATGATAATGATGACGACGACAACGACGACGACGACGACGGTGATAATGACGTTGATGATGACGATGACGCTGATAAACATCACTACACGATAATGAACATCACTACACTCATTAGATTGCTCATCAGATAGGAAATTCTGCACTTATTGGCCTATTCCGTCACAATTTCTACGTTCGCCTCGTACTTTTGATTTGTTTACCATGCCCAGGCCATGAGTCTTTGCCAGAGTCTTCAGTAACGCTTGTAAATCTTGGCCAAGGTCTTTAGTAACGCTTGTAAATCTTGGCCAAGGTCTTTAGTAACGCTGGTAAATCTTGGCCAGGGTCTTCAGTAACGCTTGTGAATCTTGGCCAGGGTCTTCAGTCACGCTTGTAAATCTTGGCCAGGGTCTTCAATGACGCTCGTAAATCTTGGCCAGGGTCTTCAGTAACGCTTGTAAATCTTGGCCAAGGTCTTTAGTAACGCTGGTAAATCTTGGACAGGGTCTTCAGTAACGCTTGTGAATCTTGGCCAGGGTCTTCAGTCACGCTTGTAAATCTTGGCCAGGGTCTTCAGTGACGCTCGTAAATCTTGGCCAGGGTCTTTAGTTACGCTTGTAAATCTTGGCCAGGGTCTTCAGTAACGCCAGTAAATCTTGGCCAGGGTCTTCAGTAACACTTTTAAATCTTGGTCAATGTCGTCAGTAACGCTCAATATCTTCAGTAACGCTTGTAAATTTTGGCCAGGGTCTTCAGTAACACTTTTAAATCTTTGCCAAGGTCTTCAGTAACGCTTGTAAATCTTGGCCAGGGTCTTCAGTAACGCTTGTAAATCTTGGCCAGGGTCCTCAGTGACCCTGGTAAAGCTTGACCAGGGTCTTCAGTAACGCTTATAAATCTTGGCCAGGGTCTTCAGTAACGATTATAATCTTGGTCAATGTCGTCAGTAATGCTCAAGGTCTTCAGTAACGCTTGTAAATCTTGGCCAAGGTCTTCAGTAACGCTTGTAAGTTTGGCCAAGGTCCTCAGTAACGATTATTAATCGTGACCAAGGTCATCAGCAACACTTTTTAATCTTGGCCAAAGTCTTCAGATTTGCTACTTGAGTTAATGGACCACAGTAAAAGTGCATCATTTCATTTGTTGTCGAATCAATTCCGAAAAAGTCTATCGAAAATGGTCAGATGTTGTTACTTTAAATCTGCATGTTGAAAAAGTGAATGGGGGAAATTCATTTACTTGTCGAGTATTTTTTTATTTGGAGGCTAGTACTGCGGACAAGAAAACGTGGAGGTCTCATTACATCAACACAAATACTGATTTGAAGAAAATCCCACGCAGTGGCTAAGATCTTGCAGAGCAATATACATGTACATGAACAGTTTTCAAAGAGCATAACATTCGTGAGCTGCACACTAACACACCAGCTCATAAACAGACGCTGTAGCCCTTAATCAAATTATTCCCGCCTACCATTCATTTCATGTATAAATAATCCCAACGAGATGACCATCGATCAGTGCGGACTGGTCAAGGCTGACACGGCATCCAATCTCCATAATGCAACAGTGTATTTGGTTCGTTACCGACCAGGTAACTTTGACTGCACCACAAAATCAGTCCCTTGTTATGGCTTGGTTATTTTGCGTTGCGTGTATAGTCAAGGGGGTGGGATTGGCGGGGAGGAGGGGGGGGGGGGCAAGGATGGTTGATTGGGGGGGGGGGGGGAGGTGGAAGAGACTTTCATTTGGGAGGCAATACTGCTGAACTATACGAGCTGAATCGGAGAATCTCATTGACCATTGGCGATGCGGCGCAGATGGACTCTGCTGATGAAGTGACAGTGAGTTGGATGGATCTTTCAGGCAAAAGTTTCCTTCAAATCTGTTCCACTTACTCCTCCCCCTCCCCAATTCCCAGCAACCAGGGTTACAACTGATGAGGGAGGCATGCAGTAACTTCGGTCGTGTTACACTTGCGCTTGGTAAACTGTGACGTTGATGCACAGTGTCGCAACTTTTACTAAGAAATGTCTGACAAGAAAATCAGAGCTGTCCACAAAATCCTGTAGATGACACACTCTGCTGCATTACACCTTTGTAGACGCAATGGTGATTGATGACAAAATACCGATAGTTCTTCTATTTTATAAACAAAAACTAAAAACGATCGAGTAAAATGTGTTTGGCGTCTATTGTAGATCAGTGCGTGTGTGCATCCACCACCCCATCCACCATCCCATCCACCACCCCACCCCCACTTCCCCACCCCCACCACCCCCACTAGCAATTTCAACATTCTAATGTGGCAGTTCACCTCCCATAGATGTATATAAAAACCGAGAACTTGCGATTGTGTATGTGATGGATGCATGGATGAACTTATATGGCCAATCAGCCTTTGTGGGCTATTCAAGAGGCCTTTGATCACGAAATCACTAGAACCAGTTAGAACACGATCAAGTCACGATTTCTCTTGGTATTCGCTTTCTGTGAAACGCGTAGGGAGACGCGGTGGGTCAATTCTTACCCCCAACCCACAGGGAGACGCGGTGGGTCAATTCTTACCCCCAACCCACAGGGAGACGCGGTGGGTCAATTCTTACCCCCAACCCACAGGGAGACGCGGTGGGTCAATTCTTACCCCCAACCCACAGGGAGACGCGGTGGGTCAATTCTTACCCCCAACCCACAGGGAGACGCGGTGGGTCAATTCTTACCCCCAACCCACAGGGAGACGCGGTGGGTCAATTCTTACCCCCAACCCACAGGGAGACGCGGTGGGTCAATTCTTACCCCCAACCCACAGGGAGACGCGGTGGGTCAATTCTTACCCCCAACCCACAGGGAGACGCGGTGGGTCAATTCTTACCCCCAACCCACAGGGAGACGCGGTGGGTCAATTCTTACCCCCAACCCACAGGGAGACGCGGTGGGTCAATTCTTACCCCCAACCCACAGGGAGACGCGGTGGGTCAATTCTTACCCCCAACCCACAGGGAGACGCGGTGGGTCAATTCTTACCCCCAACCCACAGGGAGACGCGGTGGGTCAATTCTTACCCCCAACCCACAGATTGAATGGGATTTGAATTTTCACGGAATATCAGTGAATACGTTTGGTGTAATGGCTGCATAAAAATTGGCCGCTGGATCGGATGAGTACAACACTTTCGTACACTCCAGTTACACACAACTCAGCAATTACAAAATAAAAAGATAAAGGTGTGGTTTTATATAGTGACTTATATCCTTTGTCTGGGTCTCAAACCGCTTTACACTTTACCCCCTGATCACTGGGCAACTTGATCAGTCCTCTCTGGTCCCTCACAACAAACATAGTGACAGACATTTAAGACGCACACAGTCAGGTACCAGCACCAACTCCGCTCCGTGGGGAGTATTCCACCCCGATGCTGGCGCTTGGCCGCATACAAGGGTTAATCGCACTACGTTTTTGCCAATATTGCCCTCACAGGTACCTGGTTTTACTCCTGGGTGGGGAGAAGCAATGCGAGTTAAGCATCTTGCTTAAGGATGCAACTCTGGGAACCGCGCAGCTTCGAACGCCGTACCCACTGGCCGCAAGCGACGTTAGGTCCAGCGCGCTAACCACTCGGCCACATATAGTTTCCCCCTTCTATTACAACGGTCCGTTTATCTGTAATATACGGATTTTTTCATAGTTCAGATAAAGGGCATGATGTGAACAAACGACAGTAATCCTTCCAGAAGTAACTGCCATATCCTGCACGTGGCGATGAATTAAATCAGAGAGTTTAAAATAGACATCGGGAATTGTACTGTCGGTAAAAATAACGAAAAATGTTTCAAAATGTTTCTTGTGCATTATTCATTTTCATTATAAAAGACAATGTATCTATTTATGTCTGTGTGAATTTTTTCCCCTGCTAAGAAAGGAAGTATAACATATTTGGTCCCAGGTTACAGAAATCCTAGAGATACGTGACCAATTCGCAACCGTGATATGTGATCAGCAAATTTCAATACAGAGGGCCTATTTTAAACTCCCCGGTTGAGTTCAGTAGTGGGCTGCATATGAACCTACTATTTTAGTTGGTAACTACGTCGTAGTCGTCTACTTCGTTGTTCACAACTTTGAGTTGTTCCCAACTACGACAGTAAGGTCTGCATGAGACGCTACTTGGTCGCCACAACGAAGTAATGACCCAGATTATTATCTTGGGATATCCCATCTAATGCGCATGCGTAGAGGTCACGACAAGAGGTGAACTAGCCAACTCCTTGCACAATTCAATGGCCGACGTGATGCCGGTTCGCAGAGAAAACGCTCTATTTCGGGATACTAGCAACCCATCCAAAGAAAATGTAAGCCATGCACAGCATTAATTTATCAGAGCTGTATGTTGAATGCATCCATAGGTCGTGAAAGCTTTTAGATTTTACAAATCTAATGCAGGTCGACGCATCCACGCTGAAGCATTAGTTACCCGTTGCCATTGGTCACGGCGTATTACAGAGAAGCGTCATCAGTCATCCGTCATCCTTCCGGCGGAAGGATGACGGATGACGCATTGACCGATGGCAATGGGTAACGCATGCTTCAGCATGGATGCGTCGACCTGCATTAGATTTATAAAATCTAAAAGCTTTCACGACCTATGGATGCATTCAACATACAGCTTTGATAAATTAATGCTGTGCATAGCTTACATTTTCTTTGGATGAGTTGCTAGTTTCCCGAAATAGAGCGTTTTCTCTGCGAACCGGCAACACGTCGGCCATTGAAATTTGCAAATAGTTGGCTACTTAGCCGTGTAGTGCTGACACAGACCACCACTAAATTTCGGGTTGTTTAGTGGCCAACTTAGGAGGTAACTACGCGTAGTGAGCTTTCATGCGGACATTACTTCGCAATTTAGTGGCAAACTTCCGATTTAGTTGCCTACTACCGTGTAGTAGGTTCATATGCAGCCCACTACAGTGCCCATTGCAGGATATGACAGGAGCCATTAGGCGCTCCTCTCGTCCACTGAAACACGCGGTCACGTGACTTTCGAGGCCTGCCTCAGCAGCTCCACCACGGGCTGGCTCAGCAGCTCCACCACGGGCTGGCTCAGCAGCTCCACCACGGGCTGGCTCAGCAGCTCCACCACGGCCTGGCTCAGCAGCTCCACCCCGGGCTGGCTCAGCAGCTCCACCACGGGCTGGCTCAGCAGCTCCACCACGGCCTGGCTCAGCAGCTCCACCACGGGCTGGCTCAGCAGCTCCACCACGGGCTGGCTCAGCAGCTCCACCACGGCCTGCCTCAGCAGCTCCACCACGGGCTGGCTCAGCAGCTCCACCACGGGCTGGCTCAGCAGCTCCACCACGTCCACCACGGGCTGGCTCAGCAGCTCCACCACGGCCTGGCTCAGCAGCTCCACCACGGGCTGCCTCAGCAGCTCCACCACGGGCTGGTTCACGCGGCTGCAGGTGCCACCGGAGAGCGTCTGCTGCGGACGGTATCTTCTCCCTGGCATTGGACAGCCCGGCCCGCCAGTACAGCGCCCTGTCTTCTCTGTGGTCTGCCCCATCTTCCCACCGCCTTCCACTCAGTGGCGAGCAGGGTTTTGCGCGCTTCACCTGCAGTCGCTTGCGACGTTGGAGGCCGCACGGTTGCCAGAGTTGCATCCTTGAGCAAGATGCTTGACTTGCGTTGCTTCTCCCCTCCCAGGAGGTAATCCAGGTACCTGAGAGGGCAGTGACCCTTAGTGCGATTAACCCTTAAACGAAGCCATGAGACAGCGTCGGGTTGGAATCTTCCACAGGCAGTGGAGTTGATGCTGTCGTGATTGTATGCGTCTTAAATGTCTGTCACTGTGATTGTTGTCAGGTGAAAGTGAAGGATTGATCAAGTAGCCCGGTGATCAGGGGAAAAGTTTAAAGCGGTTTGAGACCCAGACCTAGGGTGATGAGACGCTATACAAAACTACACTCTTACCTTTTCTTCTGGGCATAAGGCTTCCCGGACCAGTTTCTTGTCCGCAGTCGTTAAGTCGACTTTCGTGTGCTGGGCACGCAAGGCCGCTCTTACTCCTCGGTCTAAATGAGGGGTGATCTTCTTCTCTCTCCAGGATGATGCCCGTCCCGCGTCCTGACACTGTAGTTTCAGACACGGAAAGTGAAATGAGGCCAGTTTCTCCCATTATCAACCGATCCCAGCCCACGCCAGAGGAAAACACACAAAAAATGTTGGAAACCGCTGTGTTCCATCCTTGTTCTCCGTAAACTGGACACTTGATAAAATAAAAGTTCTCGTGTATTCCCCGAGCTTCTTTACACGCACAGAAGCAACGGGAGGTTCATCATTCCAGAATTAGCGACAGGAACGGCAGAATCGCTGCTTCCTGAGGGTGCATTCCATCGATTGCTGGAATGCGTCGTTTTCTTTCCTGGCCTTGAGGGCTCAGAAAGACGTGACCCCCTGCCCCGAATCTCTGCCTTCTGGAGTGTGGGGTCACTGTGCCTGACCGCGCTGTCCTGGGGTCACCGTGCCTGACCGCGCTGTCCTGGGGTCACTGCCTGACCGCGCTGTCCTGGGGTCACTGTGCCTGACCGCGCTGTCCTGGGGTCACCGTGCCTGACCGCGCTGTCCTGGGGTCACTGTGCCTGACCGCGCTGTCCTGGGGTCACTGTGCCTGACCGCGCTGTCCTGGGGTCACCGTGCCTGACCGCGCTGTCCTGGGGTCCGTCCGTCCGTCCGTCCGTCCGTCCGTCCGTCCGTCTGTCTGTCTGTCTGTCTGTCTGTCTGTCTGTCTGTCTGTCTGTCTGTCTGTCTGTCTGTCTGTCTGTCTGTCCGTCCGTCTGCCTGCCAGTGTCACACACACACACACACACACACACACACACATACACACACACACACACACACACAAACACACACACACACACACACACACACACACACCACAGAGGCCTAGTAGGGAGGGTTGATGCTAGGTATTGGGTGTGTCAAGGAACAACAAACAATATGGCAGAGCTGTAGATACAGTCAACTGTTCAGCACAAAGAAAGTCGGTCATCCTTGACAAGGAGGGCGATGTCCACGTGAACCATTACATGGAGACGGGAGGGGGATTTTCCAGCACTAGCGCACGCTAGCAAAGTCAAAGGCAATACAACTGAGGCGCGTTTCTTAGGACTAGGATACGCTAGCAAAGTCAAAGGCAATACAACTGAGACGCGTTTCTTAGGACTAGGATACGCTAGCAAAGTCAAAGGCAATACAACAGAGGCGCGTTTCTCAGGATTAGGATACGCTAGCAAAGTCAAAGGCAATCCAACTGAGGCGCGTTTCTCAGGCCTAGGATACGCTAGCAAAGTCAAAGGCAATACAACAGAGGCGCGTTTCTCAGGATTAGGATACGCTAGCAAAGTCAAAGGCAATACAACTGAGGCGCGTTTCTCAGGCCTAGGATACGCTAGCAAAGTCAAAGGCAATCCTACTGAGGCGCGTTTCTCAGGCCTAGGATACGCTAGCAAAGTCAAAGGCAATACAACTGAGGCGCGTTTCTCAGGACTAGGATACGCTAGCAAAGTCAAAGGCAATACAACTGAGGCACGTTTCTCAGGACTAGGATACGCTAGAAAAGTCAAAGGCAATACAACTGAGGCGCGTTTCTCAGGACTAGGATACGCTAGCAAAGTCAAAGGCACTACAACTGAGGCGCGTTTCGTTTTAAAAGGTGTTCAAACCATTCGCCCGCCCACCCGTAGTGAGTTGTAATTTCCTCAAGCTGTAAGACTGTAGAGTCGCTCCTCCGACGGGGGAGAAGTTTTTATTTTTAAGATAAAAAAGCACATTGATGCTGTTTCCCATTGTCACGCATCGGTCACGTGATAAGTCAACTCCAGTTTTTGCGAAAATTGTATTGTTCCGCCCTCTCCGTCCTTATTAATATTCATTAAATCGGGCGCCTATCTGCGGAAGTGTTCCTCTCTCTATACCATCTGCCGTTCCTCCCAAACTGCATTAGTCTCGTGTTCCTCACCACTGAAGTACAAACTGCTGTTGTGCAGCGGACTAATTACATCAAGCTTGCCTCAACGCAAGTGGTGAATCTACGTAATACGGCCTTGAAATTAGGATGATTGGAGCGATAGTGGTGGCTAATATTTAGGAGGAGGAGGAGGAGGAGGAGGAGGAGGAGGAGGAGGAGGAGGAGGAGGAGGAGGAGGAGGAGGAGGAGGAGGAGGAGGAAAAGGAGAAGGAGGAGGAGGAAAAGGAGGAGGAGGAGGAAAAGGGGGAGGAGGAGGAAAAGGAGGAGAAGGAGGAGGAAAAGGAGATGGAGGAGGAGAAAAAGAAGGAGGAGGAGGAGGAGGAGGAAAAGGAGGAGGAAAAGGAGGAGGAGAAGGAAGAGGAGGAGGAGGAGGAAAAGGAAGAGGAGGAGGAAAAGGAAGAGGATGAGGAAAAGGGGGAGGAGGAGGAAAAGGGGGGGGGAGGAGGAAAAGGAGGAGGAAAAGGAGGAGGAGGAGGAAAAGGAGGAGGAAGAGGAAAAGGGGGAGGAGGAGGAAAAGGAGGAGGAAAAGGAGGAAGAGGAGGAAAAGGAGGAGGAGGAAAATGAAAAGGAGGAGGAAGAGGAAGAGGAAGAGGAGGAGGAAGAGGAAGAGGAGGAGGAAAAGGAAGAGGAGGAGGAAAAGGAAGAGGAGGAGGAAAAGGTAGAGGAGGAGGAAAAGGAAGAGGAGGAGGAAGAGAAAAAGGAAGAGGAGGAGGAAGAGGAAGAGGAAGAGGAGGAGGAGGAGGAGGAGCAGGAGGAGGAGGAGCAGGAGCAGGAGCAGGAGGAGGAGGAAGAGGAGGAAGAGGAGGAAGAGGAGGAAGAGGAGGAGGAGGAGCAGGAGCAGGAGCAGGAGGAGGAGGAGGAGGAGCAGGAGCAGGAGGGAGGATCGAGGATCGAGGAGGGAGGATCGAAGAGGGAGGAGGGAGGAGGAGGAGGAGGAGGACGACGACGATAGTTACGATTACAAAGCCGACTATAACAATGAAAATGTTGATGTGGAAGTTGACCATTGTGACTGCTGATACTGTTCTCGGTTGTTGGGGACATGGCGGATCAAGCCACTTCTAGCCGCGACGTGTACGAGCAGTGTGGGTATGAAAGCACGGCGTCGGCTGGACAGAGTCACAAGAATCGCCGTCCCTGGCTTCTGTCTGAACTAGCTGTGAAGGCGTCTTTGATTTGCCTGGCTTTAGACGCTACGGATCCGCGTCATGTGAAGCGAACTCGGACGAGGCGCATCCATGTTGTGAGGATCACAAAGGGTCTTCTAGGCAGGCTGTCAAGGAGGTCTTGAAAGACTTGCAAACAACACCTCTGACCCCGTGCTGTGGGGATGGAAAAAAAACCTGCGTAAAGGTTCCATAATGGCACAGCTGCGTCAGGTCTGTTGGTGAGCAAAGTTTAGGAAAATACAAACTGGTATGTTTCAGTTATATGGAGAGTGAAGTGCTGGGGTCGGTTGTATAGAATGACTGAAAGAGAATTAATGATAAACAACCGATAATTGTTCTTTCTTGAGCCGATAACAGTTATACTGTTTCTTAGCCTTTGATGGAATTTTCTTCGGAAATGTAGACTGTGAGTAGAGAGAGGCCAAGCACACAGAGGAGCACAGGGAGGAATGCATGGTAGTGTTCAGTCGTGTCCATGTGCACTTCGGACATGTTGTTTGCGGGCCGTCAACCCCGGTCACTACGATGTAGCGTCCATCACATGCTTCAGTGCTGACCCCCCGTAGGATGGGGAAAAGAATGGACCCCAAGTAGGATGGGGGTAAGAATGGACCCCAAGTAGGATGGGGGTAAGAATAGACCCACCTCGTCTTCTTACACGATTTGTACTTAGCGAAAAAAAAAGGGAATAGTTAGACTTTACTTTCGCCAACATTGACCAGCTGTGGTGACTTTTGGCCTCTCTGACCAGCTGTGATGACTTTTGGCCTCTCTGACCAGCTGTGATGACTTTTGGCCACTCTGACCAGCTGTGATGACTTTTGACCACTCTGACCAGCTGTGATGACTTTTGGCCACTCTGACGAGCTGTGATGACTTTTGGCTTCTCTGACCAGCTGTATTGAGTTTTGGCCACTCTGACCAGCTGTATTGAGTTTTGGCCACTCTGACCAGCTGAATTGAGTTTTGGCCACTCTGACCAGCTGTATTGAGTTTTGGCCACTCTGACGAGCTGTGGTGACTTTTGGCCAATCTGACCAGATGTGATGACTTTTGGCCTCTCTGACCCGCTGTATTGAGTTTTGGCCACTCTGACGAGCTGTGATGACTTTTGGCCACTCTGACGAGCTGTGATGACTTTTGGCCACTCTGACCAGCTGTATTGAGTTTTGGCCACTCTGACCAGCTGTGATGACTTTTGGCCAATCTGACCAGCTGTGATGACTTTTGGCCACTCTGACCAGCTGTATTGAGTTTTGGCCACTCTGACCAGCTGTGATGACTTTTGGCCACTCAGACCAGATGTGATGACTTTTGGCCACTCTGACCAGCTGTGATAACTTTTGGTCACTCAGACCAGCTGTGATGACTTTTGGCCAATCTGACCAGCTGTGATGACTTTCATCCACTCGGACCAGCTGTGATGACTTTCGGCCAGTGGTCTGGCCAAGCCTGTAAAAATTGACCGGCCGTAAAACTCCATTCATTCATCCAATCATTCATCCAATCATTCATTCAATCGTTCAGTCAATGATTCGTTTATTCAAGATAGTCTGTCAATGACGTCTTGTACTTCTTGTGAACAAAACCTTTGTCTCCTCTATGCCAGGCTGAATGAGTAATCTGCACGCAGTCTTAGTATGCACTTGTGCTTCTGACCTGTACAAGTGCATCATTTTTAAAATAAGAAAGCAAACTAAAATGATTCACAAGTACTATTCCAGATTTTTTTAGGACATTGTGGAAATACAGGTCGTGAGAAGAGGGACGCCAGACACACAAAGATAGGGAAGCATACTCGTACATAGTAGTACTTGTTTTTGTTTAAATGGGTTTGTGAAATTTTGCTTGGGTACATTTCACTCCTGGTCGCCACATTGCCGTGTCCATTACCCTCTTTATGTCGGTTCCGAATTACCATTTCAGGCGATTTTACAAAGCAATTAGCGAGAGAGAGAGAGAGAGAGAGAGAGAGAGAGAGAGAGAGAGAGAGAGAGAGAGAGAGAGAGCTAACAGAAACAGAATGTCACAAGCAAAAAGAGGCGAAGTCTGCAAGAAAAATAGGAAACAATTGTATTTTCCAGGAATATTGATTTAGCATTGAAAACTACATTCTCCAGTTGTTTCTACCCGTCGGGAGTCGTGCTGAAATGGAATTATTCTCGTTCTTGTCTGTTCCGTCTCTTTTAAAGCCTCCATGGAACACAACAAAATGCAATAAATGAAAGCTAGACAGATTGAACCTATAAACATTCGGGGGTACAAATTGAATTTTCGAGAGAAAAAAACACATCTGCCGGACAGAGTGTCGCATCAAATTTTTCTTCTCCTTTCTTCTTGCGTAAGCTTTCGCCTGCAAGTCCATAGGCTGATAAGTACGGTGATACATGTTCTCTCTTCTCTTAGTGCATCGCTGTTATGAGCTGACAGCCTCTCTTTTGCTAGAATGTCACAAGCAAAAAGAGGCGAAGTCTGCAAGAAAAATAGGAAACAATGGTATTTTCCAGGAATATTGATTTAGCATTGAAAACTACATTCTCCAGTTGTTTCTACCCGTCGGGAGTCGTGCTGAAATGGAATTATTCTCGTTCTTGTCTGTTCCGTCTCTTTTAAAGCCTCCATGGAACACAACAAAATGCAATAAATGAAAGCTAGACAGATTGAACCTATAAACATTCGGGGGTACAAATTGAATTTTCGAGAGAAAAAAACACATCTGCCGGACAGAGTGTCGCATCAAATTTTTCTTCTCCTTTCTTCTTGCGTAAGCTTTCGCCTGCAAGTCCATAGGCTGATGAAGTACGGTGATACATGTTCTCTCTTCTCTTAGTGCATCGCTGTTATGAGCTGACAGCCTCTCTTTTCTCTCTATAATTAATTGTTTCATTTTTCAACTTACACCTGATAGACAAAGACTTTTTCCGAAGTGTGCTGTTTGAGTTTTCATACAACAACATCTTTCTCGCAGAGCGCTTTTTTTCTCCAAGGAACTTGCTTCTGGCGCCATCGTCTCGGCATTTGATGGACTTCGTAATGGCAAAACTCTGAGGATGCCCTCGCGGGAATTGTCCTTCATTCCTTAATTCGACCCCGAAATATCATCGGAGTCGCCATCGCCCGTCTGGGGTACTCGGTCAGCTGTCGGTGCAGCCATTCTCCCGAGTGAACTTTTTGCTCTTCCATTCTCTTCCCACACCACTAGTATGGAAGCTAGGCGTCTGAGAGATGGGAGTGGGGATTAAAAGTCTACGGGACAGCTGATGACGCTCCAGGTCACCGACTGTTTTTCATCATTCTCAAGATTCTCACGAAGAGACCGCCACAACACAAACGTGGTGGACAGGGGAGTGGGAGGATGGAGGAAATGGGGTGGGGAGGCACTGTTGTTATTTTTTCTACAAATTCACCGTCTGAGGTTGTGCCTTACGTTCTCATGAACTAAGCTCATTTATCTCATGCCCTTGCCACATAACCTTCGTGGAAGACTTGAGAATCGCAGCCAGCTGAAGAAATGTGGTCTCAGGAAAGGTGGCCTCAGGAAAGGTGCCTCAGGAATGGTGGCCTCAGGAATGGTGGCCTCAACAAAGGTGGCCTCAGGAATGGTGGCCTCAAGAAAGGTGGCCTCAGGAATGGTGGCCTCAAGAAAGGTGGTCTCAGGAATGATGGCCTCAGGAAAGGTGGCCTCAAGAAAGGTGGTCTCAGGAATGGTGGCCTCAGGAAAGGTGGCCTCAGGAAAGGTGGCCTCAGGGAAGGTGGCCTCAGGAAAGGTGGCCTCAGGAAAGGTGGCCTCAGGGAAGATGGCCTCAGGGAAGATGACCTCAGGAAAGGTGGCCTCAAAAAAAGGTGGCCTCAGGAAAGGTGGCCTCAGGAAAGGTAGCCTCAGGAAAGGTGGCCTCAGGAATGGTGGCCTCAGGAAAGGTGGCCTCAGGAAAGGCCTCAAGGACAACAACCTCACACATCGAGTGAGCAGATTTTCTGTCCGAGCGCCTCGAGACATGCTCTGCGAACATTCACATCGTCAGTGAGTCCTGACCAGGAGCAGATGCAACCTGCCCAGAAAAGCATCGACAGCAACAAGTGGCTTCCTGTGAGAGGTGCCTAGAGTACTGTAGCTTTCCAGCAGGTCCTGGAGGCTACCCTTCACAACATGTAACCGGCATTGCTCCATGCCCCCCCCCCCCCCTCCCCTTCTACCCCCCCCCCCCTCTTGTTTCCTCCCAATCAGCTGATACCCCTGGCTGCTGGGGTTTGGGGGAACCTACTCCAGTAGCTCAGTCAAGGGCAGGCCTACAAGCCAAAATGCTTCTGCATCCTCATCGCAGCACATTTCATGCATTGATCAATTGACCAGCAATCCACACGGTCACAAAACGCATTCGCAGATGCCAGGGCGCGATGGCTGTGCACTGCAGTTCCTGGTGAGGATCCCAATGACCTCAGGGGGCCAAGACTTGGTGATGAGGTGTCCGATTAGATCCTGCTGCTGTTCCCTCGCTCCCTACTGCACTGTTGGGGCTCAGGGGCCGGTTGCTCAACAAATGCCTACCTGCCAGCTAATTTAGTGTCAGTTAGTGACTAGTTGCAAGGTAACTAGCTAGCAGTTAGGGACACTATCTATCGGAGTTGCACAGCGTCAATTTAACTGAAAGCTAGTTACCTTGAAGCTAACGCGAGTAGCTGAATGTTAGTCCTGCTACGTCACAAGGTAATAAAGAGAGCTTTTTCATTGGTTAGTTGATGAATGCAACGAGCTATTTGATTGGGTGGGTTGGGGATTTTCCACACGGAAGGAGGCGAACGCACAGCGTCAGCGAGAGAGTTGATACGAGCCCAGCCAAGCTTCGCGCACTTTATGTATACCTGACGCGTGGACCTCAGCGACACCAGGAAAGATTATAAATACATTGTAATTGTCGTCGAACCTTCCTTTGGCTGTGTTTATAATACAACTATCTTCAGTTTTCGCGTCTTTCAGACAGCTTACCAGATTATCGGCAATGGATCAATCTCGAGAAGGATTGTGTTGCTTTTGACTGGTAACAAAATTTTACCGCCAAAAGCACGGTAAATGAATTAAACCTCGTGTAGATTATGAGCAACTAGCGGGTACCCTTGCTACGCACTGCTGATGTGTGAATATTTTATAGCATGTTTACATACAAACTCTGACTTGGAAATACCAAACACATTGATAATAAAAGAAGAGTAAGTACTGTTACATGTTGAAAACTGCATTAATATAATAAAAAATAAAGCTTTTCCGGGGTTCGAACCCAATGACTTTGGGACTTGCGAGTGTTCACAGTCCCGCGCTTTATCCCCCACGTCTACTGACTCACATGACATCATAGCGAGTCGTTAACGTATATATATGATCTGCGTTGGTCCACCAAAAATGCGAGCATAGGACGAAGGCCGACTCAAACTTACGAGGACCTAAAAAAGTCACTTCGAAGTCAAATTTGATCACGAAAAATACCCTACTACCCCTTCCCAACCGTCCCAACTCCACAAAGGATCAAAGCGATCTCGATACACCCGATTTCGTCTCTGATATCGCTGACGAAAACTCTAGTGAATGATCGCCGCCATGTTTACCTTCCAACTAAGGGACTTTAGAGCTGCTCCGACCACCTCTAAATTATTCCCGCTAACTTAGCTGTCAGGTAGTCAAACTGGCGCACGAGCAACCCGGTTAAGCTATCCGGCGCTGATTTAGCTGGTAGGTTGCGTTTTAGCTGACAGCTAGCCGATAACGGCTTGTTGAGCAACCGGCCCCTGGTCAGTTGGTCAAGGTACTCGTCGTCATTACCGATCCCTGACGTTATCTCTGTTGTAACATAAAGTACTTTTGTTGCAAGTCTTTAATTTCAGAAGAAAGAGAAAAAACTTGTCTATCTGAGATTTAAATGATCATGGACCTTTCTTTAAATTTGACATATGAAACCACATGAAAGGGAAGCTTGTGTTTCATTAATGATCGCTGAGCCATTGTTCCATTCTGATCTGAAAAGCTTTTGCAGTGAAAGTTGCTCTTCGGAGCTTACAGAACAAAAAGTCCGCTAAACATGTCTAAATATTGATGTAGGACTCTCACTCCTGGGTCTAGTTGTAAGGCTATCAAGCACGTTATTCGAGGATAGACCCTTGTTGACCTACATGATTGGGCGTTTCTCACAGCAACGGCACGGCCCATCACAGTACGGACTGTGCTGGAATGCGGTTTGCTCTACCCCCCCCCCCCCCCCCCCTGGGGCCGGTTTAGTCTAATCATGGTCGAATCACCCACATTCACGTCACTGAGAAATCTTTTGGTTGTTGTGCAGGCATCTGCAGGCGTCGCCACAGCGTCACAGGGTGAGGAGTCTCTGCCGATGCTGGCGTCATAAAATGCGGCCTCAGTCGAATGACGGCGTTTTACTCAACATCCTTGCTGTCAGCTGTCTCTGAATCCGAGTCCCCCCCCCCCCCCAGTGGGCTGGGGGGTAGAATAGACCCACCACGCCTCCCGACACAATTCATACAATGCCAACAACTAAGGAACTCGCGACTTGACTTGCGCTTACACTAACTAGTTACATTCATTTCTTTACTAATGACCTCACATAGCCTACACAGGCTGAGAGGCCGAAAACCTCCGTCCAGCCGTCCATCCATCCGAAACCGATTCTTGAACCTCACTGACCATAGTGTGCCAAATGAAGGGAGGGAGGGAAGGAGGGAGGGAGGGACAGACGGAACGATGGATGGATGGATGGATGGATGGATGGATGGATGGATGGATGGATGGATGGATGGATGGATGGATGGATGGATGGATGAGATGGCATAGGATCGAGGAAGACAGGGAGGGGTAAATAGATGGACGGACGGACGGAATGATAGATGGTTGGACGGAAGGATGAATAAATCGAGCGAAAGAATGGATGGATGCTTTAGTGGACGGACTATAGATGGAAGAGGCTTTCTGGCCTGTCAGTCTCTGTGGACGATGACATTGCATTGAATCCTCCTTCTGGTCATTTGTCCTCTACAAAGCTAGCAGTGGGACGCAGTGGCGCTACCGTTTCCACAGATCCACAGAGGCAAAGTCCAGCTGAATGCCAAGTTTTCTGCCGGACGGGAAGAAATCATGAACGACTCGGTCACGTGGGACGCAGCACGGACGTAGCGGAGCCGCGACTGTGGAAGCATGAGACAGATGTACAGGAGTCCTCTAGAATGACAGGATCAATCAACGACGGCATGCCACAGATAACAAGCAGACGATAGCTCCAGCACGAACCAGGCCTGCAGTGCCATGCCACTCGTGCCACAGATGACGATGTTCGGATGACGGCGCCGGGCTGCGAACTGTACGCACTGCTTGCTCAGTGTTGTTGGTGTTGTTCCTCCCAGCTCTGCTCCAGCTCCACGCGTGACGTCGAACCGAGAATCCTGTGTTTGCGCGTCTGATGAAAGAAAATGTTCATGTTCTCGCGGCCAGCAGCTTCTCGCTTTGAACCTACTCCAAATGTTTGTCGAACCGAAAATCCTTTGTTTGCATGCCTGATGCTTACGTGCATGCGTGTCCGTTCGTCGTCGACCGTGTCGAGTACAGAGCAAATCTGGAGCAAGGATGAAAGAGTTGATATTCTCGCGGCCAGCAGCTTCTACCTTTGTGCCTGCTCCGTACGTTTGTCGAACCTGAAATCCTTTGTTTGCATGTCTGATGTGTGCGTGCATGCGTATGTGTTCATCGTCGTCTGTGCCGGGGAGAACAAATATGGGGCAAAAAAAAGCACGAGTTAATATTATCGCGGCCTGCACTTGCGTATGAAGCCTGCATACCGCCATTGTACATTCCTTCGAGTCGGTGATACTTACCACCGCCAGGAAAGTTATGTTTTTCTGTCGATTGGTTGGTTGGTTATTCAGTGTGCAAAACAACTCAGATCCAATGGATCCTGACGAAATTTGCTGCAAGGCCAGGGTTTGACCTTAGGAACAATCTCTTAAATTTCGGGGGTTATCTGTGGTCTCATTTTGGAAATACAGTCATAAAGAGATTTTATCGCAGCGCTGCAAGCGCAAGCCGGCGCATGAGTTGCACATTCAGGGACCGCAAGCAGGCGCTGAAATTAAGCAAACTTCGTAGCAGAACATGCTGTCTGAATTATACAGACCGTGGAAGGCCAGCTGTCTACTCAACTGTTGTAATGCGTTATAATGTAGCGTTGACGAGTCGAGCGGAACAACGTCCTAAACTATACAGGCCGCATTGCAGTCGTACTCATGAACCACTAGCAGCGCTAAAACTGTCATGTCGCGTCATGCCCAGCAAGCAGAACACACTGCCTGAATGACGCTAAGCTGTGTGGTGTTGTGTCTTCCGTCTGTGACTGCCTTGGCGGAGGTTGGCTCTCTCTGATTGCTTTCTATTTCTTCGTGGATTAGTGTGCGTGGAAAATCGTGCTGTCCTTGCCGCCACTGAGGGGAGAAAGTCAGGATGAAGATGCGTGTGATGCGTCCTTTTTATGGAGCACTCTGTCTTTCCTGTTTTCATTTCAATGTCATGAGCTTATTGTCCTGGGCCCATATTCACAACGGCGATTTATCAGCGATTTATTTTAACTCCGCTTTATCTCTAAACTCAGACGATTCCAACTGCCTGTTCCGCTCTCCCTTGGCTGGAAACCAGTATATATAGCAAAGCGCAACCTAGAATCCTCTGACGAGCGTACCTTACCTAACCGATCAAGATAACGCGGGGCTAGGGGATAAATCGAGTGTTAAAAAGATAAATCACCGTTGTGAATACGGGCCCTGATCGATTTTGTTTTAGGCATCCGGGTAACAACATCTGCACTGCGTGGTTCTGTTTGACTCTAATCTCTGCATGGTTCCTCCTATGGTCTTAAATGTACATGTCTCGGGGGGGGGGGTGGGGTGCGTGCGTGCGTGCGTGTGAGAGAGAAAGAGAGAGGGTGGGGGTAATGGGGGCAGAGGTGGATAAGTGTGGAAAGCCACAGATCAGCACAAACTTATGGTGACAACTATATTATTACTTCGTTCCGACGCTCACAGTATAAGAGAGAGAGAGAGAGAGAGAGAGAGAGAGAAAGAGATAGAGAGAGAGAGAGAGAGAGAGAGAGAGAGACAGAGAGAGAAAGAGAGAGAGAAAGAGAGAGAAAAATAGAAAGAGAGAAAAAGAGAAAGAGAGAAAAAGAAAGAGAGAGAGAGAGAGAGAGAGAGAGAGAGAGAGAGACAGAAAGAGAGAGAGAGCGAGAGAGAGAGAGATCATCCAGAAGTAATGGGGACAAAAGTACCACTCATCTTCAGAACCATCCATGTTGACGACCGAGATTCGCCGAACCAATTTCCTCCCATTGCAAACTAGTCGATAATAATTACAGCGTGATGGCACGGTGACGGGGTGTTTGATTGAAAGTTTCATTTGCTGGTGCTAATACTGTCTGAGACAACAATCTCAGGGATCTTCCCTTGGCCTACGGAAAGTAGGTCAAGCTGAAGCGACTCTCAGACAACAAGGCCAGGCGGCGTAGGGATAGCTGCCGGGGTGACGTGAAATAGGTGACAGAAAAGAAAATGACAGAGCAACCTGAAACTCGAAAATAAACTCTTTTCTTCTTGGGCATAACGCAGACATGGAATGTTTTTGAGGTGTAAAAAGAACCATCACGTGATGACATCCCGGTCGTGAAAAATCGTGATTTGTTTGGATCAGTTCTGTATGGTTTGGCTGGGTTTATTGTAATGTAGTTTGGTTTCGATCGGTTTGGATAATTAAGTTCTGGTTTGCTTTGGTTTGTTTCGCTATAGGCTTAGTTGGAGTGCTTTGTTTCGGTCGTGATTTCGTTAGGTCTGGATTAGTTTTAGTTCGCTTCAGTTTGGCTGGGGTGAGTCTGGGTTGAGTAGGGTTTGGTTTGGTTTGGCTGGGTTGGGTTAGGTTGATGTGTGCTAGGTTTAGGTTTGCTTTGCTTTGCTTTTGATCTGCTGTGCTCTGCTTATCTTTCTTTTGCTTTTTCCATCACGGACTGCTACTTTGCATTTCATGCTACTTTGGGAGACCTCGTCACAGAATACCTTTGGTGTTGCCAAAAACAATCTGGCATGTGACGACAACTGGACTCAACGGAGGCGATATCACCGCCTGTTTGCTACGGTGCCTGCTATTTCTAGATCAAGAGGCGTTCACTGTTGCCTGGAAGACGTATTGTTTTGTCTGGATCTCGATCGGGTCACACGCGGAAACGAGAGATTGCAAGGAGAACTGTGAATCCATGCACACGACATCCCTGTTGAAATTGCGGAGTAGCCGGGCCCGGAAGCGTTGTGGCCGTACGGGATGGAGATGAGAGAATTAGGCTGTCGCTAGGACGTGTGTGCGGTTCAGTTCACTTCGCCAGGACCTTCTGGTCTGCGTGTGGGAAGACTATTGGAACGGAGACGAAAGGGGAAAGCCAGGGCTGTGCGGGTGGAGATTGAGTTAGAGGCCGGTGAATCTTCAATCTCAAGGTCAAAGCTGAGAGAGAGAGAGAGAGAGAGAGAAAGAGGGAGAGAGAGAGACAGACAGACAGACAGACAGACAGACAGACAGACAGACAGACAGACAGACAGACAGACAGACAGACAGACAGACGGACGGACGGACGGACGGACGGACGGACGGACGGACGGACGGACGGACGGACGGACGGACGGACGGACGGACGGACGGACGGACGGACGGACGGACGGACGGACGGACGGACGGACGGACGGACGGACGGACAGACAGACAGACAGACAGACAGACAGACAGACAGACAGACAGACAGACAGACAGACAGACAGACAGACAGACAGACAGACAGACAGACAGACAGAGGTTTTGGGAATGAGAAAACACCCAGACATGTGAGAAGTAGACTGGCGCTAAAAAGGACTGATTACAGTCTTTGCGGGAGGCGTCAAATAAATGAGTCGCTACACAGGACACCGGGCGTGCTGCCGAAAGCAACTGATCACACTTCATTTGTGGAGTCCTGGGAATCACGGGGTTGTTACCTTCCTGATTCAACTCCACAGTACCGGCAGCTGAAGCGTTCGTTGTTTTCATCTGGTTGTCTTGTCCTCACCAGTGACAGTGAAGAATATTTTACTGATATGGATATTCATATTTAACAAATTTGGGAATTGTGACAAACTACATATCAAAGTCCTTTTGCTAAGGCCAATATTTTTTTAAGCTGTGGTTTTCTGTCTTTTTTTTAACTTTGATGTGTCATTTTCCTGTATCATTTCAAGTTTGTCTTGCTATCTGGTGGTTTTTGTCTTTCAGACAGAATATTCTGAACGATCTCCTCTACAACAAAACTCGTAACTACGATTCCAGAATTCCACCAAACTACAACGATGGTAAGTTCTCACGTGCCTCTGTGGTTTTTGTGTTTGGATTCGCTGACTTGTACACGGACGTTAAAATATGATTTTTTTTCTATCGTGATACTTACTCAATCAGTTATACGTCCTATTTTTACTCATGAATCATGACTGAGGCTATGTACAAATCAATCCAAAAAGCACTTCGATCAATCCATCTATTTGTGGATCAATAATCCGTCAGTATGTTTATCCCCTCAGTCTACAATAATTCAAGCAATAGGTTGTACTAAGAAGCAGTTTTGCATTTTAAAGGATATCATCAGTCGACCAAACAGGTAAGAAGTATGTCAAGAAAAACATTTTGCTCATCTGTCGGTTTCGGAAGTTAGTAAAGAATCTAATTAGTCCAAAAATCTATACTATTAAATATTCATCTAACGCAACAATGAACAGGTAGTAATAATCATTCCTTAATTCTTAACACTTGAGAACTTTTTTGCGTGAATAGTGATTAATGTGTGATTATAAACACAGCAATCACAAATACTTTTGATCAAAATGTATTATGCATGAGTCGGAACTTTCTGCATTATTTAGCTCCAAATGAAATTAGTCAAACGCAATGAAATGGCATGTTGCAATTTGCTTAACAGGTTCATCCATCAATTGGAGAGGTGTGTGTGTGCGCGCGCGTTACGTGTGTGTGCATATGTGTGTATGTGTGGTGTGTGTTTGTGGTGTGTGTGTGTGCGCGCGCGCGCGCGTGTGTGTGTATGTGTGCGTGTGTGTGAGTGTGTGTGTGTGTGTGTGTGTGTGTGTGTGTGGTGTGTGTGTGTGGTGTGTGTGCGTGTGTGTCTGTGTGTGTAAGTGTGTATGTGTGTGTGTTTGCACGCGTGTGTGTATGTGTGTGTGTTTGCACGCGTGTGTGTATGTGTGTGTGTGTGCTTGTGTGAGTGTGTGTGTGTGTGTGTGTGTGTGTGTGTGTGTAGGCGCTCGCGCGCACGCCAGCATTTGTCTCCATGTGTGTCGTTCTGTGGGTGCGACAGCACGTTTGTACGTGAACATTATTTCAAGAGACTGCTCCTGCAGCTGACACGAAAAAGCATCAAGCAACCGAATACATCAAACGTGACATTCCCATTTCCCAGGGCAAAAAGGGAGAGAGCATGGTACTCGTCCTAAAGGATGGCCACAAAGGGAGAGAGCATGGTACTCGTCCTAAATGATGGCCAAAAAGGGAGAGAGCATGGTACTCGTCCTAAATGATGGCCAAAAAGGGAGAGAGCATGGTACTCGTCCTAAATGATGGCCACAAAGGGAGAGAGCATGGTACTCGTCCTAAAGGATGGCCACAAAGGGAGAGAGCATGGTACTCGTCCTAAATGATGGCCAAAAAGGGAGAGAGCATGGTACTCGTCCTAAATGATAGCCAAAAAGGGAGAGAGCATGGTACTCGTCCTAAATGATGGCCACAAAGGGAGAGAGCATGGTACTCGTCCTAAATGATGGCCAAAAAGGGAGAGAGCATGGTACTCGTCCTAAATGATGGCCACAAAGGGAGAGAGCATGGTACTCGTCCTAAATGATGGCCACAAAGGGAGAGAGCATGGTACTCGTCCTAAATGATGGCCACAAAGGGAGAGAGCATGGTACTCGTCCTAAATGA
>JAWQFJ010017961.1:32500-35244 GCA_034096865.1 Theodoxus fluviatilis
TTCCTCCTTACATATAATTTGGAAAACCGTTTGGGATAAGGCGACTCAACCCACCCTAGCTGTTGTTGCCAACCCTGAACGTTTTTTTAATCTTGAAAAAGGTGGGGGTGGGGTGGGGGGATGGGTGAGGGGTGGAGTGGGAGGTGGGTTGAGTCCCGTCCTCGGCAACATGAAGTGAAGGCTCAGGGTGCTGTAGAAAGTAACAGTTGGTGGTGGTGAGACGGAAGGAGGGCAACCTGTGGGGGGATGAGCAGTCCAACCAATTGTAAAAGTAGGACGAGATGCGGAGACAAGAACAATAAAAGTGACATGCTGAAAAGAAGGTAATGTGGAGAAATGGAAGCCGACAAAGGGGCAAGAAGGAGGAAGCACAGATGAAGAAATGCACCGCGTGAGGACACAGGGAGGGGAAAGGAGTAAAGAAACGAAGGTTTGGGTGGGTCCAAGATGTAATAGAGTTAGCATGACAGGGGGAAAATTGGTTACAGGTTAGGGAATGGATGTGGGGGGGGGTTGAGTGGGTGTGTTGTTTCTAGTAGAAACAGGTACACATGGGGAACTGTGCGTTGTCACTATTTGGAATGTTAAAAGATATTACACTACCAGGGCTGAACTTAAGGCTATTTTGGGGGGTGGTGGACCAAGTCGAACTGGGTATTCCAGGAAACGGGCAAGGGAGGGCAACTACAGCTAATCTATGGTGTGAACGAGGCAATGGAACAGTGAGGACGGAAGAAGACTGAGGACGAATTGGTATATATAGTGCAAAGGCCGGAAGTGAAAAATTGCATGAATACCGTGTACAACCATATCGCAAAAGGGATGAGGAGTGGGAACTTAAAACACCAGGCAAGGAAGATTCTTAACGGGTTTTTGTCAAAGAAATGGATTCACTGTGTGGGAGGCGGGGACACGGCAGAAGAGGGGGAAGATGGGTCTGTTGTATGACCTAGACTGGAAAAAAAATTGTGAAGGTGCAAGACAGAGAAAATGATCTGTGGTACAATTACGACACTATTGGTTTTTCTGGCATAGGTCTGTAGCATGACAAGATGAAACAAGTGATACATGGACAATTTCAATGCATAAGACTTGATGTGAAGTTGTCAGGAGGAAAGATGTGTAATGGTTGGATTTGTAATGGCCTATACCTCTGTAGGCTATGTTGAAGACAGCAAGCACAAAAATCACTAAATATTTTCAGTAAGCAAAATTCTAAGTCCATGAATGCCCCTATTATTTGCCTCTTCAAATCGGTAGGGAACACGAGCTGGTATACTCCTGACCCAACCCGCGGGGGTCAGGAGGAACAAATAGGAATCCCTTTCGAGAGCTGCAAGGCCCTCTGATGTGACTTCCTGCACTGGTTCCTGTGGCAGTATTGGTAACAGCACACGTGCGCCCCTCCTACTGCGCCACTACACCTTCCCATATCTCCTCCACCTCCTCTACCCCGTCTCATTCAGTCTATAGTTGTCAGCTCACACCCCAGCACCACTCCACCCCCACAACCAAACACACCACACCACCTACACACCAACACCATACTCCACCAACACACTCCCCGCGTACCACTACTTCCTTGCTAACACACATGCACTATGCGGCGTGCCACGTGGATGGGGACCCGCCCCTCGCATCTACTCACTCCACCACAGTGTGCATGTGCAAAGTGAAGCAACAAGCGTACAGACTCAACGAATACAACTACAAACGAAATAGCGCGGACAAAACACAAATCACAAGACGGAAGCAGACTGCAACACACATGAGGGGACGACACGACAACATACGGATATCTCAAGAAGTATAAGTGTGTAAGCATGACAGGGTGATGCGAGTGGTGGAGTGGGAAAGGAATCCGATGGAAAAAGCGGCATCAGAAGGATACGCAAGACACTGAGAGAACAGCGGATGGGAGGCATAATAATGTTGTAAAATATGGGTGAAGGGGGTGACAGGAAATGGGATGTCACTCTAAGGTCAGAAACAAAGTGTGTGGGGAAAAAGTGGATGGAAAACTCTGAAAGAATAAAGCAAATGAGTCGAGAAGATGAGGACACAGTCAGGGACAAACACAATAAAACGTGTGACATGGAGAAAGGATCAAAAGAAGGTGGGAAACTAACAGAGAAGAAAGGTGCTGTATGGAGCCGAAATATATTTAGATGAGGGGGCACAAATTGGTGTTGAATGTGCGTGAAGAGTGATGGAGGTGGTGGGGAGTGATTGGAAGGGGGGTGGGGCGTGGGGTGGGAATAGGTGGTGATTGAGGGATGATGCACGTTGTGTAATGTTAGATGGGGTATAGCGTTGGAGTGGGTGCTAGGGGGAGTAGACATGTCGTGCTGAACGTGGGTCGATAGGTGCATTGTGTGTGGGTGGGGTGTGGGGTGGTGTGTATTGTGTTGTGTGTGTGTGTGTGTGCGTGTATGTGTGTGTGTATGTGTGTGTGTGTGTGTGTGTGTGCGTGTGTGCGTGTGTGAGTGCTTGCATTCGTGCGTGCGTGTGTGTGCGTGTATGTGTGTGTGTGTGTGTGTGTGTGCGTGTGTGTGTGCGAGATTGCGTATGTGTGTACACGTGTGAAAAAAGTCATGTATTCAGTAGATTTATCTGAACATAAATTAAAAAAATTATTTTGCTGAAAACACCCTATTACTGAAATTGTGCTCATTGGGAGGATGGAACAGCACTCAGTTTGTTGTTTACTTTTGATTTCTTTTTCCTTCCCCTTCTTACCCCCC
>JAWQFJ010017962.1:0-30000 GCA_034096865.1 Theodoxus fluviatilis
CAGTGCTGTAGAGTGCTGGTAATGGTTGCTGGAGGGAAAGCCAGTGCTGTAGAGTGCTGGGTAATGGTTGCTGGAGGGAAAGCCAGTGCTGTAGAGTGCTGGGTAATGGTTGCTGGAGGGAAAGCCAGTGCTGGAGAGTGCTGGGTAATGGTTGCTGGAGGGAAAGCCAGTGCTGTAGTGAGCGCCACGGCTAATGACTGCAAACGGCAATGAATGGAAGCTGGTATCCCGCTGGCATGCACGCACTCGCTCCCTCGTCTTGATGGAATAGTGGCCATCCACCTGTGCCCAACGTCAAACTGCCTGTCTCTAATTAGTTCTCTCTCAATCTCTCTCGCTCTCTCTCTCTCTCTCTATCTATTTATCTCTCTTTCTCTCACTCTCTCTCACTCTCTCTCCTCTCTCTCTCTCTCTCTCTCTCTCTCTCTCTCTCTCTCTCTCTCTCTCTCTCTCTCTCTCTCACACACACACACACACACACACACACACACACACACACACACACACACACAGACCGACAGACGGACGGGCAGACAAACAGGCAGAGAGAGAGAGAGACTTTGACACTATTCGTCAGGCTCCACAGCATATAGACGACGGCATGTACAGAATTCACAAGCAACAATCGAACGGAAATCTTTCTTTTTTTAATCACGGAATGCCCGCAGGCTGCAGAAAAACAAAACAAAAGTACTTACAACAGAACTTATAACAGAACTCTGGTAAGCAAAATGAGTAAGTTAATTGTGTCCGATCAGATCGTTTGAAAGCGGTGTAATCACTGCAGTGCACATAATCAACAGCAAGGTAAGGTCACGGTTGTGAAGCATTGATCTGTCAAGTAAGACAGAAGTACAGGACTGTCAACCATCCATACAGCGAGGGATATAACACAACATTAACACCAGTATTAGATCATTCCCGCCATTAACTGCCCCCCGCGGTTTGGGGTCAGAATAGACCCACCGCGTCTCACTACGCGATTCATAAGAGGCGAATAACTAGGGCTTGGAATAACCGTAACTTGATTAGTGTTTACTCCGAACTGTTCTAAAGATGTTTGTGCTTAATGGCCTTAAATAGCCTACAAAGGCTGTAAAACACCAACCAACCAATTCATGGCCTTACATAGCCTTTAAAGGCTGATAGGCTGTAAAACACCATCCATCCATCCGCCATTAACTGTAAACATATTCTTGTATTAAAATTCAAAATCAACCATCGGGAAGATTTTACACGAAAGGTCACAGCTCGGGAACAATCTGCTGCTGAGAGAATAGTATGTATGTTGCATTGATAAGCCCACCATAAGTCACGTGGGGTTCTATTTGCATGTCAGACACGAACCAATGCTTCACTTGATACTGCGGTGTTTCGGATGGTCAGTCACTGAAAGACACTCGGGAACTGCACGCTGCCTCTGTGCACTGCAGCGCACCCTATGCAAGACGCGAGCGGTTCGGCACACCCGTCACACTACGCACGCACAACGTGAGATTTGGCGACTCCTCTTCCAAGCTGCCGGATGACTTCGGAAGACGTGCCTTGCGCCATCAAACGCACATCGCACGATCCTGTCGTGACGTCGTCAATCCTCTGTTGCACTGTCGTCTGAGGAGTGATTCGCACGGTTGTCACGAGGCCCTGGTGAGTTCTTCCTGGACGAAACTGGAGCAGGGGTTTCCAATGGCAACCCATTCCTTGTCCCAAACGTGCTTGTCATCGCCGGAGTTACAGACGTCGCATGAACAACAGGTGTTGTGGTGGACACTCACAGGATCTCATCGTTGACACACCGTAACTTGACATGTTCCATCTTCGGAGTTGTAGGGGGAGTCAGGTATTTAGGAGACTTCATGTCAAGGGACGAAACGGAGGGCAATCCTACAGTTGTTTCCACTTGTAGACCTTCATTTCGTCTCCTTCGGTATGCTTGGTGTCTGAAAATCACGTTCTCTCTTCGACGGAGATTTCCTACCCTTGGGAACGAAGTCACAGCATTGACGTGCGTTGCGTCCCTGGATCGCTGATGGACTAGTCCAGATCAGAGTAGTTGTGCAGTCAAAAGTTGCTTCTATATACAAAGCGTTCAAATAATGATCGAGTTCTTGCAAGTTCGCTCACCGCATTCTGTACGACGGTAGGCAGACCCTCATCCTTCATGGCGATCCTGTACCCGGTCATCCTAGTCGTACGGCTTCTCATCAGGAGCTCAGACCATTCACAACCTGCCTCGGTGGCGGCACAGACAGACAGACAGACAGAGAGAGACAGAGACAGACACACAGAGAGAGAGAGAGAGAGAGAGAGAGAGAGAGAGAGAGAGAGAGACAGAGACAGAGACAGACAGACAGACACACAGAGAGACACAGAGAGAGACAGGCAGGCAGACAGACAGAGAAACAGACAGGCAGGCAGACAGACAGAGAAACAGGCAGGCAGACAGACAGACAGACGGACGGACAGACAGACAGACAGAATGATTGCCGACAACGACAAACCAACACATGACCTGCAACTGTAACAGTCACGGCCTTTTTTCAATTTTCCATTTCGACGGATTTGCAACCGAGGAGTGGTCGATAATATTCGGTTGACAATTTCAAGAAAGAGGAAGAAAATTCCATTAGTTCCAACAAAAGATCCAAGTGTGACATCCCACGTGCGTGCTGCTGGAGCCGCAGCGAGCGTGGCGCCCTGACTTGCAGACTTCACGGTGCTGGTGCGGTGGAGCGCCCATCTCCAGCCTGGACACAGCACTCTGTTCCCAGACCTCTGTCCCCAGCCCTCTGTCCCCAGCCCTCTGTCCCCAGACCTCTGTCCCCAGCCCTCTGTCCCCAGCACTCTGTCCCCAGCCCTCTGTCCCCAGCCCTCTGTCCCCAGCCCTCTGTCCCCAGCCCTCTGTCCCCAGCCCTCTGTCCCCAGCCATGTGTCCCCAGCCCTCTGTGTCCAGCACTCTGTCCCCAGCCCTCTGTCCCCAGCCCTCTGTCCCCAGCCCTCTGTCCCCAGCCCTCTGTCCCCAGCACTCTGTGTCCAGGCCTCTGTCCCCAGCCCTCTGTCCCCAGCACTCTGTCCCCAGCCCTCTGTCCCCAGCACTCTGTGTCCAGGCCTCTGTCCCCAGCCCTCTGTCCCCAGCCCTCTGTCCCCAGCACTCTGTCCCCAGCCCTCTGTCCCCAGCACTCTGTCCCCAGCCCTCTGTCCCCAGCCCTCTGTCCCCAGCCCTCTGTCCCCAGCCCTCTGTCCCCAGCCCTCTGTGTCCAGGCCTCTGTCCCCAGCCCTCTGTCCCCAGCACTCTGTCCCCAGCCCTCTGTCCCCAGCCCTCTGTCCCCAGCACTCTGTCCCCAGCCCTCTGTCCCCAGGCCTCTGTCCCCAGCCCTCTGTCCCCAGGCCTCTGTCCCCAGCACTCTGTCCCCAGCACTCTGTCCCCAGCCCTCTGTCCCCAGCCATGTGTCCCCAGCCCTCTGTCCCCAGCACTCTGTCCCCAGCCCTCTGTCCCCAGGCCTCTGTCCCCAGCCCTCTGTCCCCAGCCCTCTGTCCCCAGCACTCTGTCCCCAGCCCTCTGTCCCCAGGCCTCTGTCCCCAGCCCTCTGTCCCCAGCCTGTCCCCAGCCCTCTGTCCCCAGCCATGTGTCCCCAGCCCTGTGTCCCCAACACTCTGTCCCCAGCCCTCTGTCCCCAGCCATGTGTCCCCAGCCCTCTGTCCCCAGCCCTCTGTCCCCAGCCCTCTGTCCCCAGCACTCTGTCCCCAGCCCTCTGTCCCCAGCCCTCTGTCCCCAGCCCTCTGTCCCCAGCCTGTCCCCAGCCCTCTGTCCCCAGCCCTCTGTCCCCAGCCCTCTGTGTCCCCAGCCCTCTGTCCCCAGCACTCTGTCCCCAGCCCTCTGTCCCCAGCACTCTGTCCCCAGCCCTGTGTCCCCAGCCCTCTGTCCCCAGCCTGTCCCCAGCCCTCTGTCCCCAGCCCTCTGTCCCCAGCCCTCTGTCCCCAGCCCTCTGTCCCCAGCCCCTCTGTCCCCAGCCCTCTGTCCCCAGCCCTCTGTCCCCAGGCCTCTGTCCCCAGCCCTCTGTCCCCAGCCCTCTGTTCCCAGCCCTCTGTCCCCAGCCCTCTGTCCCCAGCACTCTGTCCCCAGCCCTCTGTCCCCAGCCCTCTGTCCCCAGCCCTCTGTCCCCAGCCCTCTGTCCCCAGCCCTCTGTCCCCAGCCCTCTGTCCCCAGCCCTGTGTCCCCAGCCCTCTGTCCCCAGCCCTCTGTCCCCAGCACTCTGTCCCCAGCCCTCTGTCCCCAGCCTGTCCCCAGCCCTCTGTCCCCAGCCCTCTGTCCCCAGCCCTCTGTCCCCAGCACTCTGTCCCCAGCACTCTGTGTCCAGCCCTCTGTCCCCAGCCCTCTGTCCCCAGCCCTCTGTCCCCAGCCCTCTGTTTCCAGCCCTCTGTCCCCAGCCCTCTGTCCCCAGCCCTCTGTCCTCAGCCCTCTGTGTCCAGGCCTCTGTCCCCAGCCCTCTGTCCCCAGCCTGTCCCCAGCCCTCTGTCCCCAGCCCTCTGTCCCCAGCACTCTGTCCCCAGCCCTCTGTCCCCAGCCCTCTATCCCCAGCCCTCTGTCCCCAGCCCTCTGTCCCCAGCCCTCTGTCCCCAGCCCTCTGTCCCCAGCACTCTGTCCCCAGCCCTCTGTCCCCAGGCCTCTGTCCCCAGCAATCTGTCCCCAGCCCTCTGTTCCCAGCCCTCTGTCCCCAGCCCTCTGTCCCCAGCACTCTGTCCCCAGCCCTCTGTCCCCAGCCCTCTGTCCCCAGCACTCTGTCCCCAGCCCTCTGCCCCCAGCCCTCTGTCCCCAGCCCTGTGTCCACAGCCCTCTGTCCCCAGCCCTCTGTCCCCAGCCCTCTGTGTCCCCAGCCCTCTGTCCCCAGCAATCTGTCCCCAGCCCTCTGTCCCCAGCCCTCTGTCCCCAGCACTCTGTCCCCAGCCCTCTGTCCCCAGCCCTCTGTCCCCAGCCCTATGTCCCCAGCCCTCTGTCCCCAGGCCTCGGCGCCCAGCCCTCTGTGTCCCCAGCCCTCTGTCCCCAGCCCTGTGTCCACAGCCCTCTGTCCCCAGCCCTCTGTCCCCAGCCCTCTGTGTCCCCAGCCCTCTGTCCCCAGCAATCTGTCCCCAGCCCTCTGTCCCCAGGCCTCGGCGCCCAGCACGCCGCGGACGTCATCCATCCCTGTCTGCGCCCGCAATGGAAGGGTCACATGACCCGGGCCTTTCCCAAGATCGATAACTCTGTGATTATTGCGTCCTGTATCTCCTTTTCGTCTATTTCAGGCAATGACAACAATGCTATGACGCAGGTCCGTGTAGTAGCTCTGGTGTCCGTTTCATGTATCAGGGCAGGCAGCAACACAGGGCATCGAGCTCTCGTCTCACGTAGCACAGAAAGGAGCGGCATATGAACACACACATACATATGCATATATACATATACACATACATACATACACACATGCATACACGCATACTCAAACACTCATACACACACATACATACACACACATATATACACACACATACATACACACACAGACACATAAACAAACACACACATACATACATACACGCACATACACACATATGCATACACACACATACACACGCACAAATACACACACACACACACCCACGCTGTCTGTGGAGTCTGGCACTTCGCCCGTCGTCTGTCCTGCACGCACTCTCCTACACTCAGGCTCCTCCCAGTTGGCCAGGGCTGCATGTTCAGGACGAATGGAAACTCGGGGAGCAGGTTTCCCTTTTATTTAAAAAAAAGATCATTGAGCATAGCTTGTCGTTGGGGACAGAAGATTCCCTCTCCTCCCCAATACTCGCCATTTCATTGTGGACAGAAGTTTCCCTCTCCTCCCCAGTACTTGCCTCTTCATTGTGGACAGAAGTTTCCCTCTCCTCCCCAGTACTCGCCATTTCATTGTGGACAGAAGTTTCCCTCTCCTCCCCAGTACTCGCCATTTCATTGTGGACAGAAGTTTCCCTCTCCTCCCCAGTACTCGCCATTTCATTGTGGACAGAAGTTTCCCTCTCCTCCCCAGTACTCGCCATTTCATTGTGGACAGAAGTTTCCCTCTCCTCCCCAGTACTCGCCATTTCATTGTGGACAGAAGTTTCCCTCTCCTCCCCAGTACTCGCTATTTCATTGTGGACAGAAGTTTCCCTCTCCTCCCCAGTAATCGCCTCTTCATTGTGGACAGAAGTTTCCCTCTCCTCCCCAGTACTCGCCATTTCATTGTGGACAGAAGTTTCCCTCTCCTCCCCAGTACTCGCCTCCTCATTGTGGACAGAAGTTTCCCTCTCCTCCCCAGTACTCGCTATTTCATTGTGGACAGAAGTTTCCCTCTCCTCCCCAGTACTCGCCTCTTCATTGTGGACAGAAGTTTCCCTCTCCTCCCCAGTACTCGCCATTTCATTGTGGACAGAAGTTTCCCTCTCCTCCCCAGTACTCGCCATTTCATTGTGGACAGAAGTTTCCCTCTCCTCCCCAGTACTCGCCTCCTCATTGTGGACAGAAGTTTCCCTCTCCTCCCCAGTACTCGCCTCTTCATTGTGGACAGAAGTTTCCCTCTCCTCCCCAGTACTCGCCTCCTCATTGTGGACAGAAGTTTCCCTCTCCTCCCCAGTACTCGCCTCTTCATTGTGGACAGAAGTTTCCCTCTCCTCCCCAGTACTAGAATTAATTCATTACTCCACACGCTGTAGAATTTATCCATTGCTCCACACGCTATCCATTGCTCCACACGCTATAGAATTTATCCAGTGCTCCACACGCTATAGAATTTATCCATTGCTCCACACGCTATAGAATTTATCCATTGCTCCACACGTTAGATAATTTATCCTGTGCTCCACACGCTATAGAATTTATCCATTGTTCCACACGCTAGATAATGTATCCAGTGCTCCAAACGCTATAGAAATTATCCATTGCTCCACACGCTATAGAATTTATCCATTGCTCCACACGCTATAGAATTTATCCATTGCTCCACACGTTAGATAATTTATCCATTGCTCCACACGCTATAGAATTTATCCATTGCATATAGAATTTATCCATTGCTCCACACGCTATAGAATTTATCCATTGCTCCACACGCTATAGAATTTATCCATTGCTCCACACGCTATAGAATTTATCCAGTGCTCCACACGCTATAGAATTTATCCATTGCTCCACACGCTATAGAATTTATCCATTGCTCCACACGCTATAGAATGTATCCATTGCTCCACACGCTATAGTATTTATCCATTACTCCACACGCTATAGAATTTATCCATTGTTCCACACGCTAGATAATTTATCCATTGCTCCACACGCTATAGAATTAATCCATTGTTCCACACGCTAGATAATTTATCCATTGCTCCTCACAATATAGAATTTATCCATTGCATATAGAATTTATCCATTGCTCCACATGGTATAGAATGTATCCATTGTTCCACATGCTATATAATTTATCCATTGCTCCACACGCTATAGAATTTATCCATTGTTCCACCCGCTATGGCATTTATCCATTGCATATAGAATTTATCCATTGCTCCACACGGTATAGAATGTATCCATTGTTCCACATGCTATATAATTTATCCATTGCTCCACACGCTAGATAATTTATCCATTGCTCCACACAATATAGAATTTATCCATTGCTCCACACGCTATATAATTTATCCATTGCTCCACACAATATAGAATTTATCCATTGCTCCACACGCTATAGAATTTATCCATTGCTCCACACGCTATAGAATTTATCCAGTGCTCCGCACGCTATAGAATTTATCCATTGCTCCACACGCTATAGAATTTATCCATTGTTCCACACGCTATAGAATTTGTCAATTGTTCCACACGCTAGATAATTTATCCATTGTTCCACACGCTATACAATTTATCCATTGTACCACACAATATAGAATTTATCCATTGTACCACACAATATAGAATTTATCCATTGCCCCACACGCTATGGAAATTGTCCATTCCTCCACACGCTATAGAATTTATCCAGTGCTCCACACGCTATAGAATGTACCCATTGCTCCACACGCTATAGAATTTATCCATTGCTCCGCACGCTATAGAATGTATCCATTGCTCCACACGCTATAGAATTAATCCATTGCTCCACACAATATAGCATTTATCCATTGCTCCACACGCTATAGAATTTATCAATTGCTCCACGCCCTATAGAACTTATCCATTGCTCCACACGCTATAGAATGTATCCATTGCTCCACACGCTATAGAATGTATCCATTGTTCCACACGCTATAGGATTTATCCATTGTTCCACACGCTGTAGAATTTATCAATTGCTCCACACGCTATAGAATTTATCCAGTGCTCCACACGCTATAGAATTTATCCATTGTTCCACACGCTAGATAATGTATCCTGTGCTCCACACGCTATAGAATTTATCCATTGCTCCACACGCTATAGAATTTATCCATTGCTCCACACGCTATAGAATTTATCCATTGCTCCACACTAGATAATTTATCCATTGCTCCACACGCTATAGAATTTATCCATTGCTCCACACGCTATCCATTGCTCCACACGCTATAGAATTTATCCAGTGCTCCACACGCTATAGAATTTATCCATTGCTCCACACGCTATAGAATTTATCCATTGCTCCACACGCTAGATAATTTATCCTGTGCTCCACACGCTATAGAACTTATCCATTGTTCCACACGCTAGATAATGTATCCAGTGCTCCACACGCTATAGAATTTATCCATTGCTCCACACGCTATAGAATTTATCCATTGCTCCACACGCTATAGAATTTATCCATTGCTCCACACGTTAGATAATTTATCCATTGCTCCACACGCTATAGAATTTATCCATTGCATATAGAATTTATCCATTGCTCCACACGCTATAGAATTTATCCATTGCTCCACACGTTAGATAATTTATCCATTGCTCCACACGCTATAGAATTTATCCATTGCTCCACACGCTATCCATTGCTCCACACGCTATAGAATTTATCCATTGCTCCACACGCTATAGAATTTATCCATTGCTCCACACGCTATAGAATTTATCCAGTGCTCCACACGCTATAGAATTTATCCATTGCTCCACACGCTATAGAATTTATCCATTGCTCCACACGCTATAGAATGTATCCATTGCTCCACACGCTATAGAATTTATCCATTACTCCACACGCTATAGAATTTATCCATTGTTCCACACGCTAGATAATTTATCCATTGCTCCACACGCTATAGAATTAATCCATTGTTCCACACGCTAGATAATTTATCCATTGCTCCTCACAATATAGAATTTATCCATTGCATATAGAATTAATCCATTGCTCCACACGGTATAGAATTTATCCATTGTTCCACATGCTATATAATTTATCCATTGCTCCACACGCTAGATAATTTATCCATTGCTCCACACAATATAGAATTTATCCATTGCTCCACACGCTATAGAATTTATCCATTGCTCCACACAATATAGAATTTATCCATTGCTCCACACGCTATAGAATTTATCCATTGCTCCACACGCTATAGAATTTATCCAGTGCTTCGCACGCTATAGAATTTATCCATTGCTCCACACGCTATAGAATTTATCCATTGTTCCACACGCTATAGAATTTGTCAATTGTTCCACACGCTAGATAATTTATCCATTGTTCCACGCGCTATAGAATTTATCCATTGTACCACACAATATAGAATTTATCCATTGTACCACACAATATAGAATTTATCCATTGCCCCACACGCTATGGAAATTGTCCATTCCTCCACACGCTATAGAATTTATCCAGTGCTCCACACGCTATAGAATGTACCCATTGCTCCACACGCTATAGAATTTATCCATTGCTCCGCACGCTATAGAATGTATCCATTGCTCCACACGCTATAGAATTAATCCATTGCTCCACACAATATAGAATTTATCCATTGCTCCACACGCTATAGAATTTATCAATTGCTCCACGCCCTATAGAACTTATCCATTGCTCCACACGCTATAGAATGTATCCATTGCTCCACACGCTATAGAATGTATCCATTGTTCCACACGCTATAGGATTTATCCATTGTTCCACACGCTGTAGAATTTATCAATTGCTCCACACGCTATAGAATTTATCCAGTGCTCCACACGCTATAGAATTTATCCATTGTTCCACACGCTAGATAATGTATCCAGTGCTCCACACGCTATAGAATTAATCCATTGCTCCACACGCTATAGAATTTATCCATTGCTCCACACGCTATAGAATTTATCCATTGCTCCACACGTTAGATAATTTATCCATTGCTCCACACGCTATAGAATTTATCCATTGCTCCACACGCTATCCATTGCTCCACACGCTATAGAATTTATCCAGTGCTCCACACGCTATAGAATTTATCCATTGCTCCACACGCTATAGAATTTATCCATTGCTCCACACGCTAGATAATTTATCCTGTGCTCCACACGCTATAGAATTTATCCATTGTTCCACACGCTAGATAATGTATCCAGTGCTCCACACGCTATAGAATTTATCCATTGCTCCACACGCTATAGAATTTATCCATTGCTCCACACGCTATAGAATTTATCCATTGCTCCACACGTTAGATAATTTATCCATTGCTCCACACGCTATAGAATTTATCCATTGCATATAGAATTTATCCATTGCTCCACACGCTATAGAATTTATCCATTGCTCCACACGCTATAAAATGTATCCATTGCTCCACACGCTATAGAATTTATCCAGTGCTCCACACGCTATAGAATTTATCCAGTGCTCCACACGCTATAGAATTTATCCATTGCTCCACACGCTATAGAATGTATCCATTGCTCCACACGCTATAGAATTTATCCATTACTCCACACGCTATAGAATTTATCCATTGTTCCACACGCTAGATAATTTATCCTTTGCTCCACACGCTATAGAATTAATCCATTGTTCCACACGCTAGATAATTTATCCATTGCTCCTCACAATATAGAATTTATCCATTGCATATAGAATTTATCCATTGCTCCACATGGTATAGAATGTATCCATTGTTCCACATGCTACATAATTTATCCATTGCTCCACACGCTATAGAATTTATCCATTGTTCCACCCGCTATGGCATTTATCCATTGCATATAGAATTTATCCATTGCTCCACACGATATAGAATGTATCCATTGTTCCACATGCTATATAATTTATCCATGGCTCCACACGCTAGATAATTTATCCATTGCTCCACACAATATAGAGTTTATCCATTGCTCCACACGCTATAGAATTTATCCATTGCTCCACACAATATAGCATTTATCCATTGCTCCACACGCTATAGAATTTATCCATTGCTCCACACGCTATAGAATTTATCCAGTGCTCCGCACGCTATAGAATTTATCCATTGCTCCACACGCTATAGAATTTATCCATTGTTCCACACGCTATAGAATTTGTCAATTGTTCCACACGCTAGATAATTTATCCATTGTTCCACACGCTATAGAATTTATCCATTGTATCACACAATATAGAATTTATCCATTGTACCACACAATATAGAATTTATCCATTGCCCCACACGCTATGGAAATTGTCCATTCCTCCACACGCTATAGAATTTATCCAGTGCTCCACACGCTATAGAATGTACCCATTGCTCCACACGCTATAGAATTTATCCAGTGCTCCGCACGCTATAGAATGTATCCATTGCTCCACACGCTATAGAATTAATCCACTGCTCCACACAATATAGAATTTATCCATTGCTCCACACGCTATAGAATTTATCAATTGCTCCACGCCCTATAGAACTTATCCATTGCTCCACACGCTATAGAATGTATCCATTGCTCCACACGCTATAGAATGTATCCATTGTTCCACACGCTATAGGATTTATCCATTGTTCCACACGCTGTAGAATTTATCAATTGCTCCACACGCTATAGAATTTATCCATTGCTCCACACGCTAAATAATATATCCGTTGCTCCACACGCTATAGAATTTATCCATTGCTCCACACGTTAGATAATTTATCCATTGCTCCACACGCTATATAATTTATCCTGTGCTCCACACGCTATAGAATTTATCCATTGTTCCACACGCTATAGAATGTATCCATTGTTCCACACGCTATAGAATTTATCCATTGCTCCACACGTTAGATAATTTATCCATTGCTCCACACGCTATAGAATTTATCCAGTGCTCCGCACGCTATAGAATTTATCCATTGCTCCACACGCTATAGAATTTATCCATTGCTCCACACACTATAGAATTTATCCATTGCTCCACACGCTATAGAATTTATCCATTGCTCCACACGCTATAGAATTTATCCAGTGCTCCACACGCTATAGAATTTATCCATTGCTCCACATGCTATAGAATGTATCCATTGCTCCGCACGCTATAGAATGTATCCATTGCTCCACACGCTATCCATTGCTCCACACGCTATAGAATTTATCCATTGCTCCACACAATATAGAATTTATCCATTGTTCCACACGCTATAGAATGTATCCATTGCTCCACACGCTATAGAATGTATCCATTGCTCCACACGCTATAGAATTTATCCATTGCTCCACACGCTATAGAATGTATCCATTGCTCCACACGCTATAGAATGTATCCATTGCTCCACGCGCTATAGAATTTATCCATTGCTCCACACGCTATAGAATGTATCCATTGCTCCACACGCTATAGAATGTATCCATTGCTCCACACGCTATAGAATGCATTCGATGCTCCACACGCTATAGAATGTATCCATTGCTCCACGCGCTATAGAATGTATCCATTGCTCCACACGCTATAGAATTAATCCATTGTTCCACACGCTATAGAAATAATCCATTGTTCCACACGGTATAGCATTTATCCAGTGCTCCACACGCTAGATAATATATCCGTTGCTCCATGCGCTATAGAACTTATCCATTGTTCCACACGCTATAGAACTTATCCATTGTTCCACACGCTATAGAAATTATCCATTGCTCCACACGCTATAGAATTGCTTCCAACCCAGGTCGCATGCTCTCACACTACAGTGGTGCATGCTGTGCGCATTGTCCTATTCGGTAAATAACCAAGTCCACCCCCGTCCTCTCCGATCCGAGTCTCGATTGGCTTCATGGCAAAACATGGCCAAATCAGGAGGACGTGGCCAGGAGACTACTGGCAAATCAGGAGGACGTGGCTAGCAGACTACTGGCAAATCAGGAGGGCGTGGCTAGCAGACTACTGGCAAATCAGGAGGACGTGGCTAGGAGACTACTGGCAAATCAGGAGGGCGTGGCCAGGAGACTACTGGCAAATCAGGAGGACGTGGCTAGCAGACTACTGGCAAATCAGGAGGGCGTGGCCAGGAGACTACTGGCAAATCAGGAGGACGTGGCCAGGAGACTACTGGCAAATCAGGAGGACGTGGCCAGGAGACTACTGGCAAATCAGGAGGACGTGGCTAGGAGACTACTGGCAAATCAGGAGGGCGTGGCCAGGAGACTACTGGCAAATCAGGAGGACATGGCTAGCAGACTACTGGCAAATCAGGAGGGTGTGGCCAGGAGACTACTGGCAAATCAGGAGGACGTGGCTAGGAGACTACTGGCAAATCAGGAGGACGTGGCCAGGAGACTACTGGCAAATCAGGAGGGCGTGGCTAGGAGACTACTGGCAAATCAGGAGGGCGTGGCTAGGAGACTACTGGCAAATCAGGAGGGCGTGGCTAGCAGACTACTGGCAAATCAGGAGGGCGTGGCCAGGAGACTACTGGCAAATGAGGAGGGCGTGGCTAGGAGACTACTGGCAAATCAGGAGGACGTGGCCAGGAGACTACTGGCAAATCAGGAGGGCGTGGCTAGGAGACTACTGGCAAATCAGGAGGGCGTGGCTAGGAGACTACTGGAAAATCAGGAGGGCGTGGCTAGGAGACTACTGGCAAATCAGGAGGACGTGGCTAGGAGACTACTGGCAAATCAGGAGGGCGTGGCTAGGAGACTACTGGCAAATCAGGAGGACGTGGCCAGGAGACTACTGGCAAATCAGGAGGACGTGGCCAGGAGACTACTGGCAAATCAGGAGGACGTGGCCAGGAGACTACTGGCAAATCAGGAGGACGTGGCCAGGAGACTACTGGCAAATCAGGAGGGCGTGGCCAGGAGACTACTGGCAAATCAGGAGGACGTGGCTAGGAGACTACTGGCAAATCAGGAGGACGTGGCCAGGAGACTACTGGCAAATCAGGAGGGCGTGGCTAGCAGACTACTGGCAAATCAGGAGGACGTGGCTAGGAGACTACTGGCAAATCAGGAGGACGTGGCAAGGAGACTACTGGCAAATCAGGAGGACGTGGCCAGGAGACTACTGGCAAATCAGGAGGACGTGGCTAGGAGACTACTGGCAAATCAGGAGGGCGTGGCCAGGAGACTACTGGCAAATCAGGAGGACGTGGCTAGCAGACTACTGGCAAATCAGGAGGGCGTGGCCAGGAGACTACTGGCAAATCAGGAGGACGTGGCTAGGAGACTACTGGCAAATCAGGAGGACGTGGCCAGGAGACTACTGGCAAATCAGGAGGGCGTGGCTAGGAGACTACTGGCAAATCAGGAGGGCGTGGCTAGGAGACTACTGGCAAATCAGGAGGGCGTGGCTAGCAGACTACTGGCAAATCAGGAGGGCGTGGCCAGGAGACTACTGGCAAATCAGGAGGACGTGGCTAGGAGACTACTGGCAAATCAGGAGGACGTGGCCAGGAGACTACTGGCAAATCAGGAGGGCGTGGCTAGGAGACTACTGGCAAATCAGGAGGGCGTGGCTAGGAGACTACTGGCAAATCAGGAGGGCGTGGCTAGGAGACTACTGGCAAATCAGGAGGACGTGGCTAGGAGACTACTGGCAAATCAGGAGGGCGTGGCTAGGAGACTACTGGCAAATCAGGAGGACGTGGCCAGGAGACTACTGGCAAATCAGGAGGACGTGGCCAGGAGACTACTGGCAAATCAGGAGGACGTGGCCAGGAGACTACTGGCAAATCAGGAGGACGTGGCCAGGAGACTACTGGTAAATCAGGAGGGCGTGGCCAGGAGACTACTGGCAAATCAGGAGGACGTGGCTAGCAGACTACTGGCAAATCAGGAGGACGTGGCTAGGAGACTACTGGCAAATCAGGAGGACGTGGCCAGGAGACTATTGGCAAATCAAGAGGACGTGGCTAGCAGACTACTGGCAAATCAGGAGGACGTGGCCAAGAGACTACTGGCAAATCAGGAGGACGTGTGTTACAAGTAGTAATAAGATGATTAATCTTTACTTTGGTTCGTTAATTGTCTAGGGTAACTTGCATTATCTGCTTGCCACCTTCCAGTCCTCATTCAGACAACGATGACGTACGTCCACAAATGAGGGATGGGATACCGAAATCAAACTTCAAAATATCTTTAATCATGGATAAACAAATTGGTCATGAGTGAAATTTTCGACACAATATTCAATAAGTCAAGGAGGTACTGAAACGCATTGCTAGTTAAAATAAACCTTTCCCCAAAATAAATAATACTTAAAAGAAAGTGGCCTGCCAAGCCAGAGTAAACCAGTACTTATCTGAGACTTGTGGTGTTCAGCCAATCAGCGGCGAGCGCGCTCACGCTCGCACGATGAATGAAGCACGACACTGGGGAGGGGAATGGGGCAATGGGTATCCGCTTACGAATTCACTTCACAATACACGACGAAAGGGGCGGTATGCCTCACAAGGAGAGGAGGCAGATATTATTCTTGTTTCTCGTAGAGGAGACTGATGTCTTGACTTGAACTTGAGCTCCAGGAGGTGTAGAGGCTCAGGCGACGACACGTGGACAGGTGGGAGGGAAAAATGAAGCAGACGACATCACTTCATTGGACGTGATTGGCAGGCGGGCGGTCGAGGTGATATCGGCTAAGTCGACGAGGCAAGGGAGACAGCAGGAATTTACTCGCAGGCGTCTTCGCGTACGTCGGAGAATCTCTGAAGTCATTTCCTCAATACAGGGAGGACGGGGCGCAGTTCACGTAGGAAAAGGGAACTTTTCAGAGAAGAGAACTTGAGATACCTTAAGCGTTGTCTCTCTCTCGAGGCGGGGGCGAGGGCGAAACTCCACCCAGCACTCTGTCTACACAGAGTGCCTTGAAGCAGACAACTGGGCATTATTTTTCCAGCGGAAGACACTTCATTGGTTTTCACAGTTAGTTCATCACGTGAACTCTCAGACAGGGCGCCGTAATCACATCATCTGTCCCTGTGAAAACTCCATAACACGGGTTTTTATACAACAGCAAAAGTCTACTTGCTGTCCTCGACCAATCACATCGTTGGAAGGTGTCTTGAGTCACGATCTCACACCAAACGACCAATCAACTGTTCACACAACCAGTCACCTTTCCATTGATCAATAATCGAGCTTTCTCATTAGTCTGTCCTCTAAAAAGTCCACTGCAGATTGGTCAATGGCTGAATGCGAACCGAGATGAGTTCAATCTCATCCCAAACGTTCTACTAAGTTCGTTTCTCCATTAGAAGGAAAACAAGGTTCACCATTCGTTTTTCCTTCCGAAACTCCACACACCACACAAATCTCGTTATTAGCACTGGCTTGGCAGAAATATCAAACCTACATAACAGCTTGGCAGGCATTTCCCAACCCACTGCATAATACACAACAACCAACATCAAAAAGGGAAATATGCGTTTCGTAACATACCTCCCTCCCTATACGAGAAAAATTTTATGGCATGAAATTTTTCACCATAGGTTCATCAACATGAACTAAACATAAATACAGGTGGAGACATTTCACTATATCCCTTAAGAAATCACAAACAGGTCACGAAGCCTCCATACCTGCAACAAATCTAAACTCAAAAGGGTTAATGTGAAAGATTTCCACACAAAATCTCTACCAACTCCAACATCAACAACAGGATGTCATTAAGTCACGCAAAACCAAACCATTGCGTCAGAATAACACCAAAACTCAACTAGAATCCAAACCTTCCACACAGAATAATCTTCCTCAAACAAGATATACATCACAACCCGACATCCTCTCCAACAACAGGGAGCTCCTAGGTTACGTAGTCTATTTCACTACTAGGTCAATCGGTACAGAGACAGGCAGTGAGGACTATACAAGCCCCTATCAACCGTACCTGACATCTCCGTCAACCCGATCGCCTCCCAGGGGTGATGCTTCCCTCTTACTAGTCTCGGTCACCTTCACCCTTTTCCTCTTAGGGAGAAAACTTATGAACAGGCTAAAGGTGCCTTTAACATAAGGAACAACTGATTGCTCTATTGGAAAAACCAACTGACAAACTAAACGTGCCCTTCCCACCTCTGGGGAAATGGCAATACCTGTGAAGGCTTAATTATGAGAAACCATCCACTAGATCTCAAAACTAAGACCCACTACACTTCTCCATATAGTAACAACAGACTAAGCTCCATGCTTCTTGAAATAACCTCTGGATTTAGCATAGCTAAAAGATCCCATATTCAGACGGTTACATATTCGAACTATACTTAGAGGGTCATGATCCTGGCGAAGGAGAAACCTCATACAACTATCATCCATGGCCAGAAACCACAACTCGTGACTCCTCTATCGTCTAATGCGGTCCTCCCAAATCAAGACAGTAAACTATAACGAGCCTCCATGTCTCTCCACCATGGAGGGACAAGCAAACTATAAGCATATGACCACACAGGGCCACACACACACAGCTAACCCAAACCAATGATACTCGGCAGGTCACTCTGACCTACACAGCAAAGTGGAACAAAACACCTGCAACACGCATCAGCGCACAACACAGCATTCTCCACTCAAGCCACAACCTCAACAGCCTGATTACCATATCAACGCTGCATAAACAAACCCATCTGCCAACTTTCACCCACACCCATTCATCCATCTCTCAAAGTTCAGCCTTTCTTCCTTTTTCTCCAGTCGTACCACCTTCTCTCTCTCTGTCTCGCCTCTCCGAGACTCTTATCAGCACACGCAATCGCTCTCATCTCCAATCCTTCCTCTTCCAAGTCAGTCAACTCCATACTAGTCTTCCCATAAGACTCAGTCTCGACTTCCATCTCCTCTCCCTTCACACACTTGGCCTCTCCCTCCAATCTCTCCAACGAGCGACAAGCATACTTCTCCCAGTCTGCTGACAAGACTACCTCTGCTGGCTCCTCACAAGTCACACACACTTCTCTCAGAAAGTACCCAGGTGATTCATCACCTTTGTTTTCTTCTTCTGCCTGCTCATACAGACTACAAGAATCAGGGTCACACTTCTGCTCTTTGATTAGGGCTAATCTCTCTCCCACTGTTTCTGAACTCAAGGTCAGTGACTCAGTCTCATCACTCTCTCTCTCTTGATCATTCACTTGATCACTACCCAACACGGGCGACAACAACGGGTTTTCCATCTCCACCTCAGTCTCCACGCAAGACTCCACTTTCAAACACTTCCTCTTCCGCCGGGTGGAACGCATCACCACCTCATCAATCTCGTCATCCCTACTCTCAGTCTCACTCTTCCCATACAGGACTTCGAGCACCACAGGCTCACAAGGGTGAACTCTATCATTCCCCTTTTCAAACTGACTCTCGTCAGACTCAGGCACCATCCTAAGTTTTTCCACAAAGGCTACACGAGGCCGCTTATCAGGACCCACTATCCCTTGGCAGTCGTTTGCCTTATTTCTCACTGAGGTCACACACCGTCAGATATTACGGGTCACTCTCATTCGGCAATCTCTCATCATGTGCCCGCTCTTCCCGCACTGAAGCATTCAATCTTCCTAGGTGGCTGACTTGCACTCCTTTGCTCTTCTCTCCTTCCTCCATTCCCTTTAACTATATCTGCTGTTTCCTCACTCTCTCCCGATCTAGGATATTTCCCCTCATCACGGCTTTTCTTATGCCTACTACTTGCATGGAGCAGATGGTACTCATCAGCCATTGAGGCTGCCTGATCAACCTCCTCCACCTTTCTCTCTCCCAGGTAGACTCGCACCTCTTCCGTCACAGAATCTTTGAATTGCTCCATAACAATCACTTGCTTCAAACGGTCTAGATCCTCAACAGCACCCACAGCCACACACCATCGGTCAAACGAGCTACGCAATCGATAGATAAAGTCCCTATGAGTCTCTCTTTCCTCTTTCTTGCATCTCCTGAACTTTTGTCTATAGGCTTCCGGTGTCAAAGCATACTTTTCCAAGATTGCTCTCTTCAAAGCCTCATAGTCATGCTCACTCCTAGGCAACGTGGTGTACACCTCTAGAGCTTTTCCCACTACAGCACTACCCACAATGACAGGCCAATGGGCTCTCTGCCACCTCAAACTTTCTGCCTGCTTCTCAAATGCAGCAAAGAATCCTTCCACATTCTTCTCAGAGAATATCGGAACTCCTGTGTACCTTCTCAAATCAATCTCACCCTCTTTCTCTCTCCTGACCCTGTCTCTCTCCTTCTGTTCAATTTCCACCTGTTGTCTTTTCTCCGCAGCCTGTATCTTCTCTCTCTCCAAGTCCCTGTCTCTATCCGCCTTTTCTCGCTCTGCCTCTATTTTCTTCAATTCCACCTCCCTATCTTTCTCTGCTGTTTCTCTCTCCGCCTCTATTTCCAATTTCTTCTCTCTCACAGCTGCTTCTATGTCCAATTTCTTCATTCTCTCAGCTGCTTCCACTCTCTCCCTCTCCGCCTCTATCTCCAATTTCCTCAACTCTCTATCTTTGTCAGCCTTTCTCTCTTCTGCCTCCATTTTCAATCTCTCTGCTGCCATCTCTCTCCTTCTGGCCCTAGCTTCTACCCACCCCTCTAAAGTTATTTCCAATTTCGTGCTTAGCCTGTCGTTTTCCTCTTTTTTCCTTCCTACTCCCACCTCCTCCTATCCCTCATCTGAGTATCCCAGTCATATCAACCTTCCTGCCTAAACTTATCTTCAGTCCGTTTTCTCCACGGAAACTAATCAGAGCCCCCTGCACATGACAATTTTTTCGAAGCCTCCCTACTGATATCACTAAGCCATATCTTCTCAATTGTCAACTCAAAATTCTGTTATTATCTACGTGACAAAAATTTCCAACACTGTTAGGCGCACCGCTCCTCTCCTTTAAGCCATGTCTAAAGTTTATCAACTTACACAATCACTAAACGAGAACGAAATATCAGCAAGGACTGCCAAAACAGCACTAACTGCGAATAACCTACTAGGGAAAATCCAAACAGCAATGCCAAACTCAAGGTCAACAAAGTTGCCAGCCTTATCACGAAAAGCAAAGTCAGTGAATCTATAAGAACATCGGCAGTCAGTCCATAACAATCCAATCACTCAGCGCGTAAACTAATGTAGGTAAAAGCCTCTGATTGCTTAAACATCTCAAGAATGGACATCAGAATACTTCCACAGCTAACCTATTACGTTCAGATATCCCCGAGACGAGAACGCGACTGTTACGAAACCCCTTGTTCAGAAAATTAATCTTTCTTGGCTCAATTGTGTCTAGGGTATTTCCTGAATTTACGGTTCGCACACTTCCATTCTCCCATCCAAACAAGGAATGTAATAAGCCTGAAAATGAGAAAATGGGAATACAGGATAACGAAAAATCAAAAGCTTTAATCTTCTTTCGCAATTCAATGGATAATGAGAACCGTTTGAACACTTCAGTCAATGGATAATGAACAGCGTTGAACGCTATCAATAAATTACTGGGAGTAAATTCTGTAACTAAAGTCTAAATTCCCAATCCCATAACCATCAATTAACTACTTCTGCCAAGACCAGTGAATACTTAACTGATTTCGAGGAAACGGAGGGCGCACAAACTCTTAACCACGTGGCTCTAAATCAGCACATGAGCGCACGGGCAGAGTGGAGAGATTGGACTCAGAGACATTCTCGCTCTGAGCTCAAACAGGGGAAAAAACTCACTGATAGTTGACTATGACAAAACTGCAGGGCTCTTGGTACGAATAGGGTCTACGTGACTCGGGTAGCCTTCGAGCTCACGGACTCTGGGGCTTCTTCCAATGAAGAGTAGAGTTGACCCCCGGGAGTAGAGGTTATTTGGACGGCGACGGTTGTTGAAGTGAGGGGAGCTTTTCCTGGCATTCACTGGGGCACGGCAGTACACGCTAATGACGGGCGTGTGGAAACTGGACTGGGCGGCGACGTAGAGCTGCACGTGGAATTCATGGCAGGCTTGCAACCTGTCAGTCTCGAAGGCTGGGCAGCCTCTGGACAATTCTCAATTCAGTTTTCATCTGGCAAAGTGGCCTAGCCACGTAGAAAACCTGAGCCAGGACAGGGCACTGACCTGCGTGAGGCTGTCTTCTTAATAATAAATTCTCGAGTGCCCCGAATTACTGGCGAAAGGGCGTTTTATACCTGAGCCGTAAAACACTATAGTTAGTTGACCAATCGCTGCATAATTTGATGTCTGGAGTCGTGTTTTCACATCACTGACCAATCAGCGTCAGTCAGTATAAATGCCACCTTACGTCACGTTCATCAAAGTCAGTCCTCACTCTTCTGTTAAGTCCATGTGGATTGGTGGGAGTAAAAACACCACTGGAGAATCACCTAATTCTTAATCAATACAACTTCTAGTTCAGTCTTTTGTCTGGAAAGAAACAGGATGAATTCCAGTTCATAACTCTTTTCATCTCACAATCAAACAGGTCTCTTATTTAACCTCGCACCGGTCTTGGCAGACAGCTACACAGGCTAATGGTCTGGCAGATCCCGCTACCCGCCCCCACATGTAAACAATAACAAAACCCCGATGAATGGGAGGAGACGTGAACTCGTAACACACCTCCCTCCCTAAACGAGAAAAATTTTATAACATGAAATTTTTCACAAAAAGGTTCATCATCAAAGAATGAAACAAAACACAAAGGGGAGACATTTCACTGTCTCCCTAGCAACAGGTTACGAAACCTCCAAACCTGCAACAAACACAATCTCAAAGGGGTTAACCTGTAAGTGCTACTCACTCAAACGCCACTGGTACAATCCAGAGGAAACACACCAAAACCCAGTGCATCTAAGTAACACTAAATTCAACTGAAATCCAATACTTCATAACACATGATAATCTTCCTCAAGCAAGATACATATTTCAACCTGACATCCTCTCCAGCAACAAGGAGCTCCCAGGTTATGTAGTCTATTTTACTACTAGATCAATCGGTACAGAAACAGGCAGTGAGGACTACACAAACCTCTCTCAACCATACCTGACATTTCCGTCAACCCAACCACCTCCCAGGGGTGATGCTTCACTCTTACTGGTTTCGGTCACCCTCGTCTTTTCTCCTAGAGAGAAAACTAACGAACAGGCTAAAGGTGCCTTTAAAGCATAAGGAACAACTGATTGCTCTATTGGAAAAACTAACTGACAAACTAGATGTGCTTTTCCCACCTCTGGGAAAATGGCAATACCTGTGAAGGTCCAACAGCAAGGAACCATCCACTAGATCTCAAAACTACGACCCACTACGCTTCTCCACATAGAAACAAACAACGGACTGAGCTCCATGCTCCTTGAAACAACCTCTAGATTTATCATGTTCGAACTGGACATAGAGGGTCGTGATCCTGGCGAAGGAGAAAACCTCATACAACTATCATCCAATGGCCAGAAACCACAGCTCATAACTCCTCTATCATCTAAGGCGGTCCTCCCTAATCAAAACCGTGAACTATAACGAGCCCCCATGTCTCTCCACCATGGAGGGACAATCAAACTACTTAAGCATATGACCACACAGGGCCACATACTCACAGCTAACCCAAACCAATGATACTCGGCAGGTCACTCTGACCTGAACCTACATGCCTGCATGAATGCATAGGTGAACATCGATTGATGCACCTGTTGGTTAAACGTCTTTACGTGCCAACAAGAATGAAAGTTGTGATGTCTGTGGGATCTTCCCAGAAATCCATGGTGTTTAGTCTACATGCCTGCAACACGTGTCAGTGCATAACGCAGTACTTTCCACTCAAACCACAACCTCAGATCATAGGCACTAGCCAACTACTTGGACCATTACACTGGCCTATCAAACTCACACAGGCTATAGAACCTTTTCCGCGTTAACCCGCACACTCGCAACACACTCTGTGCGAACGCCTGGAACATGTCAACCCACACACTTGCGACACACTCCCCACGGCTTCTGCCGGGGTGCTTGATAACGAATGTCACTTCAATAAACAGCCTGACTAGAATCTATCAGCGCTGCCTATACAAACACATCTGCCAACTTTCACCCAACGAATTTATGGAAAAAAAACGTGGGTCCGTCCCAACACTATTTCACTGAAGATAAAACTCACAGTGTTAAGGAAACGAACTCGGAAGCCACTCCAGAACAACAAATCATCTACACGAGTCATTAGACTGTCAATCAAACCAGATGACTAACCTATCAAACTTACTGCTATCCTACAACCATGTTTACAACAACAATACCGTTAAGAACGGGGTGTTAAACTATGATTAGGAATTGCTGACAACATCTCAGTAAAAATACTAGCAGTTTCTTGCAAACCACTTGCAAAACGACAACACATCAACTCTCTCCCACACCCATTCATTCATCTCTCGAAGTTCAGCCTTTCTTCCTCTTCTTCCAGTCAAACCAGCTTCTCTCTCTCTGTCTCGCCTCTCCGAGACTCTCATCAGCACACGCAATTGCTCTCATCTCAAATCCTTCCTCTTCCAAGTCATTCAACTCCACACCAGTCTTCCCATAAGACTCAGGCTCGACTTCCATTTCTTCTTCCTTCACACACTTGTCTTCTTCCTCCAATCTCTCCAACGAGCGACAAGCATACATCTCACAGTCTGCTGACAAGACTACTTCTGCTTGCTCCTCACAAGTCACCACACAAACACCATCATCAGCAGGAGCGGACGAATACAGACCAGGCGTCTCATCCGCCCCTTCTCCACTCTCGTCCTCTCTCCCAACCTCTACCTCGACCTGACTCCTCACAGTCACACACGCTTCTCCCTCCATTTCCTCTAATGGGCACACTCCACACCTTTCTAACACAGGTGCGTTCCGGGGTTGGCCTTGAACCACCAACACCTCTTCTCCCAGGAAACATCCTGGAGATTCATCACTCTCTTCTCGGGCATCAACCTGACCACTACCCAACATGGGTGACAACAACGAGTTTCCCAACTCCATCTCAGTCAGGACTCCCAGCACTACAGGCTTACTCGTCTCACACGAGACATATACAGTCTCCTCAGAAGCAACAATCTCCTCCCTCTGGAGGTCTTGGAGCGACACAAGCTCACTCATCTCACTCAGGGCAAGTGCAGTCTCTTCCATACTGACATCCACCTTCCGACTCACTATGTCACTTCCCAACACCACATCCACACACGAGTTAGGTAGCTCCCTGCACTCGCTCACCACGGCATGTCCACAATCCACACTAGCTTCTAGCATCATCTCATGCAATGGACTAGACTGAACCGCACCGCCAATGCCAGACAACAAAACTCTCTCCCCAGTGCTGGACATTCCACAATCTTCAACAGCATCACTTCGCACCAGCAAAACTGCCACACCGGTATCACGCAACACAGTGACACACCGCTTTCGAGGAGATACACACAAAACGAAACATTCCTCAACCCTCTCTCTCTCTCCTGACAGAGTGTATGATTCTCCCAGAACGGTCTACTCCACACAGACGCTACGTCACGCCTTCTCACAGCGACCACACAGGCTTTCATATTAGTGGCTATCCTCATTCCACAGTCACGCGCCATGTGTCCCATTCTCTTACACCTAAAGCACATGACTTTTCTAAAAGATCGGTTCACACCTCGATCTTCCCTCCATCCGTTACTTCGGACTGGACAATCACGTCTCCTGTGTCCTATCTCAAAACACCTGTGGCATGTGATATTCTCTCTCTCTCTCTATCCTCCTCGTCTTTCCACTCCCTGTCTTCCTTCTCTCTCTCGAACTCCTCCCTCCTCTCTCTCTCTCTCCGCTATGCTTCCCATTTCTCTATCTGTCTCTGCCTCTGTATTTCAAACAACTTCGCCCGCGACTCCTTCTCCACTCTGTCTCTTCTCTCTCTCTCTCTTCCTCTTCAGCTCTCTCTCTCTCTCTTTGCTCAGCCCAAAATCTCTCCTGCTCCAGCTCTCTGTCTCTGTCTGCCTTTTCTTTCTCCAACTCCCTGTCTTTGTCTGCCTTTCTCTCCGCTGCCTCTATTTCCAATTTCTTCAACTCAATCTTCTTCAATTCCACCTCTCTATCTCTCTCTGCTCTCTCTCTCTCTCCGCCGCTACTTCCAATTTCTTCTTTGCAATTCTGAACTCGCACAGAATAACTCGCAAATCATATTCAGAAGCCCCTTTGCCTGCACTCAAACCAAACTGCTCGATTAACAACTCTAATCGTGCCCTATCCACTGAACAGATCACATGAATTGTCGGCAATTCTTCACCCATCTTGAAATTACTAATTCCTCAAACACTAATGAATCAGCAAAAATCCAAACAGCACTAACTGCACGATCTCCAGCAAGCCAAAACAGGGTCACACAGTGCAGCAAAACATGAGAGCAAGAAGGTGAATCAAACAATGCAGGTCATGTCATACCAATCACTCACTCAGGCGCAACTAATGTAGGTTAAAACCTCTGATTGTTAAACATCTCAAATGGATTCAGAATTTTCCTATCAGTTACATTTACGTTCATATATCCCGAGACAAGAACCCCATCTGTTACGAAACCCCTTGTTCAGAAAATTAATCTTTCTTGACTCAATTGTGTCTAGGGTATTTCCTGAATTTAAGGTTCGCACACTTCCATTCTCCCATCCAAACAAGGAATGTAATAAGCCTGAAAATGAGAAAATGGGAATACAGGATAACGAAAAATCAAAAGCTTTAATCTTCTTTCACAATTAAATGGATAATGAGAAGCGTTTGAACACTTCAGTCAATGGATAATGAACAGCGTTGAACGCTATCAATAAATTACTGGGAGTAAATTCTGTAACTAAAGTCTAAATTCCCAATCCCATAACCATCAATTAACTACTTCTGCCAAGACCAGTGAATACTTAACTGATTTCGAGGGAACGGAGGGCGCACAAACTCTTAACCACGTGGCTCTAAATCAGCACATGAGCGCACGGGCAGAGTGGAGAGATTGGACTCAGAGACATTCTCGCTCTGAGCTCAAACAGGGGAAAAAACTCACTGATAGTTGACTACGACGAAACTGCAGGGCTCTTGGTACGAATAGGGTCTACGTGACTCGGGTAGCCTTCGAGCTCACGGACTCTGGGGCTTCTTCCAATGAAGAGTAGAGTTGACCCCCGGGAGTAGAGGTTATTTGGACGGCGACGGTTGTTGAAGTGAGGGGAGCTTTTCCTGGCATTCACCGGGGCACGGCAGTACACGCTAATGACGGGCGTGTGGAAACTGGACTGGGCGGCGACGTAGAGCTGCACGTGGAATTCATGGCAGGCTTGCAACCTGTCAGTCTCGAAGGCTGGGCAGCCTCTGGACAATTCTCAATTCAGTTTTCATCTGGCAAAGTGGCCTAGCCACGTAGAAAACCTGAGCCAGGACAGGGCACTGACCTGCGTGAGGCTGTCTTCTTAAAAATACTGGCGAAAGGGCGTTTTATACCTGAGCCGTAAAACAATATAGTTAGTTGACCAATCGCTGCATAATTCGATGTCTGGAGTCGTGTTTTCACATCACTGACCAATCAGCGTCAGTCAGTATAAATGCCACCTTACGTCACGTTCATCAAAGTCAGTCCTCACTCTTCTGTTAAGTCCATGTGGATTGGTGGGAGTAAAAACACCACTGGAGAATCGCCTAATTCTTAATCAATACAACTTCTAGTTCAGTCTTTCGACCGGAAAGAAAAAAGGATGAATTCCAGTTCATAACTCTTTTCCTCTCACAATCAAACAGGTCTCTTATTTAACCTCGCACCGGTCTTGGCAGACAGCTACACAGGCTAATGGTCTGGCAGATCCCGCTACCCGCCCCCACATGTAAACAATAACAAAACCCTGATGAATGGGAGGAGACGTGAACTCGTAACAGCGACGATATGAACTGACGACCGAAATCCCCAGTCGAAAGTTCTAGAACAATGACACGTGATTAGGCTCCGCCAATCACGCTTCCCAATTCGAATTTGGACGCTCGCCCGTGCAGTGCCACGTGTCCTCCCCAGACACATTCCAACAGACACCCCTGCACCCTTCAATAGCCCCCGATAACCCCCCTCAGCCTAGTGAGGTTATTATTTTGGCGTGACGCAATCGAATTTTGAGTTTCTATGGCTCCAGCATTCCCCTTGCATTAAGCCTTCCCAAATTCTATCTCTTCCAACCTGTCGCGTACCGCGACAGACGCACGTGCAGGTCGTGAGAAGTTCACTTGTAGTGCGCCATGAACCCGAGATCTCTGTTGAGTCCGGCGTGGTGCATTCTCAACAGTCTGATGAACTTCTGTTCAGCGACCCTGCGTCGTCGAGTGTCGTGCAATCCACCCGCTACCACGCCAACCATCACATCTCCTGTTGAGTGGCCCGGCAAACCAAAGTGCTCCGCCACTGGTAGAGGTGACTGGCCCCTGATAGTCGCCCTGTGTCCATTCATGCGCTGGCGCAGTGTCTGCCCTGTCTCTCCGACATACCACGCATCAGGGCACTTCCTGTGGCAGCGAATAAGGTAGACAACATCACTGGAGCCGCAGGAGTAGGTGCCCCTGACTTGGTGTAGAACCTGGTTCCTGCCGATGGTGGTATCTGTGCAGAGGGATGTACAGGTGGCGCACCTAGCCTTTCCACAGGGCTGTACGGAGTTGATTCCCATCTGTCCCGGTGAAGTGAACCTGCTGCGGACCAACATGTTCTTAAGGTTGGGAGGCTGCCTGAACGCCAGCACTGGGGGTAGAGGAAGAGCCTGAGACAGCCGCTCGTCCTCGTCCAAGAGATGCTGAAGTCTTCTGAGCCCCCGTCGAAGACCTTCTGCGCCTGGGAAGTAGGTGGTTACCAGTGGGACACGACCGGCCTCCGGCTCGTTCGTCACGCCGGGTGAAGAGATCTTCCCTTCTCTGCCTGGTAGCCCGTCTGAACTGTCTCCTGACGGCTACGCCCTGGTACCCACTGTGCCCAAGAGCGGTTTCAAGCTCCCGTTGGTGACCTTCCCTTTCGTTAGCGTCAGAGCAAATGCGGTGAATCCGTAGAGCCTGGCTGAAAGGGATCGCATCCTTCACGTGTCTAGGGTGAGAGCTGGTTGAGTGGAGCATCTGCAAGTTGTCGGTTGCTGTCCACGGTTCTTTATTTTTCAAGCAGTATTTCGACCGACCCCCTGCACCTCAGTCTGTGCTAATGAGGAGAGAGAGAGAGAGAGAGAGAGAGAGAGAGAGGGAGGGAGGGAGGGAGGGAGGGAGGGAGGGAGGGAGGGAGGAGAGAGAGAGAGAGAGAGAGAGAGAGAGAGAGAGAGAGAGAGAGAGAGAGAGAGAGAGAGAGAGGTGGGGGAGGGATGGAAATTCACTAATTTTACAATGCAGTTGGCAAAGGATTTGCGTATCTTATCATTCACGTATAGATAGCATAATAATCCTGCCCCTGCCCCCTGCCTCCTCACTATACCTACCCCCTCACCTTCCCCCCTTTCCCCTTCCCTTACAGATTGACATAACTCCATTCGAGGATATCATAGTAACCATTTGTTTTTCGCATTTTTTTGTAGACGCATTATAAAGCTATAGGATATTCTCATTAACGTACCCTGCAGGAGTTATCCTCGGCGCTCTCTGTCGAAAAACAACGCGTTAGGTAGAACCACCTAGTTCCGGTTGCATTCTCGTAGCGTCTGCACTGAATACTAGATCGCTCAAAGTACATGTATGTGGGGGTGGAAAACAGTACTGTGTCGATGTTGACAAGAAAATGGCATTAAAACATACAAAAAGTTTCATTACAACTAAAATCACCGATTATATTAATAACTGACCATTTTTGACTCACATGCGAAGCAAAAGTGAGTCTATGTACTCAGCCGTGTCGTCCATCCGTCCGTCCGGGCGTAAAAAACTTAAACGTTGGATTTTTCTCGGAGACTATTAAGTCTATCAACACCAAATGTGGCATGATGGTGTATGATGACAAGGCCTCAAAAAACATACATAGTGACTTGACCTTGCTTCAAGGTCAAGGTCACAGGAGCCATAAATAAGGTCTCAAAAACAGTCATTTTTCACATTTTCCCAATTTTCTCCCACGTTATTAAGAATGGCAACCTTAGCTACAAGAGGTATATAGGTCAAAGCAAGCCCTATCTTTTGATACCAGTTTGGTTGACCTTGCTTCAAGGTGAAGGTCACAGGAGCTCTTCAAAGTTGGATTGTATACATATTTTGAAGTGACCCTGACCCTGAACTATGGAAGATAACTGTTTCAAACTTAATAATTATGTGGGGCACATGTTATACTTTCATTATAAGACACATTTGTTTACATATCATCAAGGTCAAGGTCACTTTGACCCTTATGAAATGTGACCAAAATGGGGTAGTGAACCACTAAAAGTGACTATATCTCATGGTAGAAAGTGTCAATAAGCACCATTGTGCTTCCTATGTCTTGAATTAACAGTTTTGTGTTGCATGACCTTGGATGACCTTGACCTTGGGACAAGGTCACATGTATTCTGGTAGGAAAAATGTGTAAAGCATTTCTTTGTGTATGATGTCATTGGTAGGTTTAGTTGTTACACCTTGACCTTGAAGGTCACCTGAAGGTCAAGGTCATATAAAGTTCAAGGTCAACCATGTGAGTC
>JAWQFJ010017962.1:35000-42500 GCA_034096865.1 Theodoxus fluviatilis
AGAGAGAGACAGGGAGAGAGACAGAGAGAGAGACAGAGAGAGAGACAGGGAGAGAGACAGAGAGAGAGACAGAGACCGAGAGACAGAGAGACAAGAACCAGAGAGAGAGAGAGACAGAGAAACAGAGAGAGAGAGAACAAGAGAAAAACAGAGAGAGAAACACAGAGAGAGAAACACAGAGAGAGAAAGAGAGAAACAGAGAGGAATAAGAGAAAGAGAATGAGAGAGAGAGAGAGAGAGACAGAGAAAGAGAGAGACAGAGAGAGAGAGAGACAGAGACAGAGACAGAGAGAGAGAGAGAGAGAGAGAGAGAGAGAGAGAGAGAGAGAGAGAGAGAGAGAGAGAGAGAGAGAGAGAGAGAGAGAGAGAGATATATATATATATATATATATAGAGAGAGAGAGAGAGAGAGAGAGAGAGAGAGAGAGAGAGAGAGAGAGAGAGATGCCTGACCTTGACACACATCTGGATACAGCAGCTGTGTCGAGCCATCTCAGTGAGAGGTACGATGGTGCCCAGTGCCGCCTTTCCCTTCACCCGCCTGGCACGCCGTCTGCCTGCCTGTAGAGAGGCACAGAAAGAACTGACAATGATGGAACAACACACTATGTTTGTTGTTAGGTTGTCAGACTTTAAAACCAAAAGAAAATAATATTTGTAGTTGTAGCAACACGGCCAGAAAATAAATTGGGTTGGTAGGTAGGCCTGAATAAAAAAAAGAGTATATTTCTTTTAATATATAAGATACCAGATTGAGCATAAATCACAATTTCTCTTTTACTGAAAACACTAATTTTTCACTTAAACAGCGGATTGCACAAAGGGACAACACACAATTTGTACATTACCATTGATTTCTCTCCTGCTAAATTTTTTTTTGGGGGGGGGGTAGTAGGAAAAAAAGAGTAATCACAAATTTTTCTTTTCCATCTTTGGCCTAATATGAAGTTACCAAGGTCAACGTGGAGTGTAGCAGAGGGGAGGGGCAGAGTAGAGGGAAATGGAATGGAGAGTGGAGTAGTGAGAAATTGAGTGGAGGGAAATGGAATGGAGAGTGAAGTAGTGAGAAATTGAGTGGAGGGAAATGGAATGGAGAGTGAAGTAGTGAGAAATTGAGTGGAGGGAAATGGAATGGAATGGAGAGTGAAGTAGTGAGAAATTGAGTGGAGGGAAATGGAATGGAGAGTGAAGTAGTGAGAAATTGAGTGGAGGGAAATGGAATGGAGAGTGAAGTAGTGAGAAATTGAGTGGAGGGAAATGGAATGGAGAGTGAAGTAGTGAGAAATTGAGTGGAGGGAAATGGAATGGAGAGTGAAGTAGTGAGAAATTGAGTGGAGGGAAATGGAATGGAGAGTGAAGTAGTGAGAAATTGAGTGGAGGGAAATGGAATGGAGAGTGAAGTAGTGAGAAATTGAGTGGAGGGAAATGGAATGGAGAGTGAAGTAGTGAGAAATTGAGTGGAGGGAAATGGAATGGAGAGTGAAGTAGTGAGAAATTGAGTGGAGGGAAATGGAATGGAGAGTGAAGTAGTGAGAAATTGAGTGGAGGGAAATGGAATGGAGAGTGAAGTAGTGAGAAATTGAGTGGAGGGAAATGGAATGGAGAGTGAAGTAGTGAGAAATTGAGTGGAGGGAAATGGAATGGAGAGTGAAGTAGTGAGAAATTGAGTGGAGGGAAATGGAATGGAGAGTGAAGTAGTGAGAAATTGAGTGGAGGGAAATGGAATGGAGAGTGAAGTAGTGAGAAATTGAGTGGAGGGAAATGGAATGGAGAGTGAAGTAGTGAGAAATTGAGTGGAGGGAAATGGAATGGAGAGTGAAGTAGTGAGAAATTGAGTGGAGGGAAATGGAATGGAGAGTGAAGTAGTGAGAAATTGAGTGGAGGGAAATGGAATGGCAGAGTGAAGTAGTGAGAAATTGAGTGGAGGGAAATGGAATGGAGAGTGAAGTAGTGAGAAATTGAGTGGAGGGAAATGGAATGGAGAGTGAAGTAGTGAGAAATTGAGTGGAGGGAAATGGAATGGAGAGTGAAGTAGTGAGAAATTGAGTGGAGGGAAATGGAATGGAGAGTGAAGTAGTGAGAAATTGAGTGGAGGGAAATGGAATGGAGAGTGAAGTAGTGAGAAATTGAGTGGAGGGAAATGGAATGGAGAGTGAAGTAGTGAGAAATTGAGTGGAGGGAAATGGAATGGAGAGTGAAGTAGTGAGAAATTGAGTGGAGGGAAATGGAATGGAATGGTGAGTGAAGCAGTGAGAAATTGAGTGGAGTGACATGGAATGAAATGGAGTGAGAAAGAGAGAGAAATGGAGTGGAGTGAAATGGAATAAAATGGAGTGAGAAAGAATGAGAAATTGAGTGGAATGAAATGGAATGGAATGGCGAGTGAAGGAGTGAAAAATGGAGTGGAGTGAAATGAATTGGAATGGAAAGTGAAATAGTGACATATTGAGTAGAGTGAAATGGAATGGAATGGAGAGTGAGAAATTGAGTGGAGTGAAAGGGAATGAAACAGAATGGAAATTGAGTGGAATCAGGTGGAGCATGGAGCCCAGAGGACTGGAGCAGAATCCTGGGAAGTAGGCTGGAGAAGCATGGTGTGGGATGAGATGAATACAGTTTTACAGCCTACCAACCTCTGAAGGCTACAAAATCACTAGAGCTGGTTAGAGGAACAGCGAGCCAAGTCTCAAATTCCCTAGTAATTAATCCATTACCAATTGTGCAGGGAGACATTGTGGATTTATTTTTACCCCCAACCTACAGGGAGTGTGGTGGAGTGGAGAGAGTGTGTACTGATGCGAGAATGCCTGCATGCATGCTTGAGTAAACAGGTGAGTGTTGTGAATGTAATGTGAGATGCCTGCAGAAGGTTCAGGAACTTTCCCCCTTTGTCTGAGAGAGGGGGTGGAGGAGACTTCTGCCTTGTCAGCATGCAGAGAGTCGGGTGTGTGTGTGTGTGTGGGGGGGGGGTGGGTGTCAGAATTAGTCAGCAGAATGCTGGGGAAGGACTGGAAAATTCCCATTTCAATGTGCAGTAGCGAACTGACCACTGATTGGTCCTTGTCGGTCAGGGGGGGTGGGCGTCCCCTCCAGTTTTAGCCGAAGTCGCTTAGAATGTTCCAGAACCCAGGCACAAGACTATTTAAAAGCGATGGTAACGTGACTGGAAGCTGAGAGCACTTGGGAGGCTGTAGGAGCCGTATTGAGGCGCAGCCTGAGCAGCACGAGTGACCGCTGTGGGTGCAGGAGTGATTGCTGTAAGCGCTGACCAGTCAAGGAATAAAGATCCTGTAGAAAACTCACGCCTGAGTCCTGATTCTACTTTCCTGGCGCAAGCTGAGACGGACCTTAAGTTACAGACCACCTTCCCGCAACATGAGCGAGGCAGTATAGAGTATGAGTAAGCAAATTATGGGGGAGAGAATTCAAGTCACAGACCTAATAACTCAGAAAAACCATTTTCATGAAAAGCATAAAAAAGATGGAGAGAAATAAACTCAGACCGGTGTTAAATACAGAGGTAAAACCTATCAACATACTTTCATGAAATGATTCTATCACACAAAAAAATATTTCCTTCATCAAGCTGTTTTTGAGTTTAACTGTAACAAAACAAAAATAAAGCAAGCTCTTCAACACATAAGACACCATCTTGCACAGCACCTCGGAGCTATTTGAAATTAAAATGGAAGTCAGCAACTAATACCTCTTCCGTCTTGAGCCTTTTGTGAAGAAAGTTGTTGGAGTAGTGGAGAATTTTCTGTGTGGCTCTTTCACACAAATTCATCTCCTTCTTCAGCCTCATGCGCTGTTCCAGCACAAACTTTTCAAACTCCTTGGAGTGCTTGTGGCCATTGCCCAGACCTATGTTTCGGCTGCAGAGACATGTAAGGTGTATTGTGACATAGCAGTGATCAGAACAGCTGCATGCAAAGCACAGAAAGTGTCAACAAGCAAGCTATGATGGTTGAAAAAGGTGCATACAAAGGACATCTATATTTTCTTCCCTTCTGAAGCCCAAAACAGCTACTATCACCACAAATACTTCCCCCACATGGCAGCTCTGGTCTTCTGTTCTCCTTCTTCTCCTATTCCTTCTCCTCCTCTTCTAGCTCCTCCCATTCCTTCTCCTTCTCCTCCTATTCGTTCTTCTCTTATTGCTTCTCCTCTTCTTCTATCTCCTCCTCATCCTTCTCCTCTTCTTCTATCTCATCCCATTTCCTCTCCTTCTCCTCATCCTTCTCCTCTTCTTCTATCTCCTCCTCTTCCTTCTCCTCCTATTTCTTCTTCTCCTCTTCTATCTTCTCTTCTTCTATCTCCTCCTATTCTCTCTCCTTCTACTCTTATTCCTTCTTCTCCTTTTCTATCTCCTCCTCTTCCTTCTTGTCCACTGGTAGCTTCTGATACCATTACCACAACTCATATGACTGGCACGTGCTGCCTCCTTCTCCTCCTCCATGTTCTTCCCTCTGTCCATTTTCTGGTTTATCTCTACCATCCATCTTCCTTTCCCTTTTCCTCTAATTACCTGAATATCTTGAGACTTTTTCTCCCTCCTCTTCTTATCTTCCTCCCTAATCTCTTCCTCCATATTCTCTTCCTCCTGCTTTTCCACCACTATACTCTACTTTTCCTCCTGTGAATTCTCCTTTTCCTCCATTGTACATCCTCCTGCTCCCCCACCTGCTTAGAGTGTAAAGAAGTTTGAATCCCAGATACAGGTGAAAAGATGTTCCACAGTTAACTGCATCTCCTCCTACTCTTCTTCCTCCTCCTCATCTACATTCTCTTCCTCCTCCTCTACATTCTCTTCCTCCTCTTCTACATTCTCTTCCCCCACCCCCACCCCCCACCCCGATATTCTACTACTCCACATTCTCCTCCACCTCCTCCAGAGGGCCACCTGCTAAAAATAAAAATATAATTTTGTTCCAAACCCTTCACTTCTACTTTACGCAACATACAAACCTATTCCCGTCGTCAGTCTCTAAACACATGTACATAAACACATACTCACATAAAAACACACAAACACACAAACACACACACACACACAAACACATATACACATACACACACACATACACACACACACACAAAGTAACACACACATACACAAAGTAACACACACACACACAAAGTAACACACACACACATACACAAAGTAACACACACACACACAAGCACACACACACACACACACACACACACACACACAAGCACACACACACACACACACACACACACACACACACACATACACACACTCACATGGACACACTCACACATACACAAAGTCACACACACACACACACACTCATACATACACACACACACATACACAAAGTAACACACACACACACACAAAGAAACACACACACATACACAAAGTAACACACACACAAAGTAACACACACACACACACATACACAAAGTAACACACACACACACATACACAAAGTAACACACACACACACATACACACACACACACATACACAAAGTAACACACACACACATACACAAAGTAACACACACACACACACACACACATACACAAAGAAACACACACACACACACACACAAAGTAACACACACACACACACACATATACAAAGTAACACACACACACATACACAAAGTAACACACACACACATACACAAAGTAACACACACACACACACACACACAAAGTAACACACACACACACACACACACAAAGTAACACACACACACACACACACAAAGTAACACACACACACACACACACACAAAGTAACACACACACACACACACACACACACACACACACACACACACACACACACACAAAGGCAATGAGCACCCACTTTTTGCACCGCTTGCTGGCCGGGGTGATGGCATAGCACTTTTGCTGCGACAGTTGTTTGGCCTGACTCATCAGCATCAGAAGAGATTCCACCCTCATCCTCCTCTCTCCTGCATCCCCATTCTCTGCATCTGCAACACACACCACCATCCCTCTCTATACCTCCCAATCAGATGGAACCACTGGCTGTGGTGCTTTTGGGGCCTGCTCCAGAAGCTCAGCCAGGGGCTGCCCCATGCTGCTACAGAAAATTTCAACAACAAAACCAAACCAAATTATTCATAATGTATAGTGAGAAAATTGTAATTGCTATTTCTGAATTTCTATGCTATGTTCGCATTTTTAGTTTTTCAGTGTAAATATGAGTGTTTAGAGGCTAAATGGAAGATAGACATCTCTGCCTAGTTTTGTACCTTTGCAAAATTGTGTGGATTCAGAGAGACTTTCTAAGGGTATCACGTTAGTTTAGAACAAGAAGAGCAAAGCCCATACGACTCACATGCTTGACCTTGACCTTTATGTGACCTTGACCTTCAGGTGACCTTCAAGGTCAAGGTCAAACAACTAAACCTACCAATGTAATCGTACACTAAGAAATGCTTTACACATTTTTCCTACCAAAATACATGTGACCTTGACCCAAGGTCAAGGTCATCCAAGGTCATGCAACACAAAGCTGTTAATTCAAGACATAGGAAGCACAATGGTGCTTATTGGCACTTTCTACAATGAGATATGGTCACTTTTAGTGGTTCACTACCCCATTTTGGTCACATTTCATAAGGGTCAAAGTGACCTTGACCTTGATGATATGTGACCAAATGTGTCTCATGATGAAAGTATAACATGTGCCCCACATAATTATTAAGTTTGAAACAGTTATCTTCCATAGTTCACAGTCAAGGTCACTTTAAAATATGTATACAATCCAACTTTGAAGAGCTCCTGTGACCTTGACCTTGAAGCAAGGTCAACCAAACTGGTATCAAAAGATAGGGCCTACTTTGCCCTATATACCATATATAGGTCAGGTATCCAATCTCAAAAACTTTAGAGAAAATTGAGAAAATGTGAAAAATGACTGTTTTTTAGACAACATTTCTGGCCCCTGCGACATTGACCTTGAAGCAAGGACAAGTCACTATGTATGTTTTTTGAGGCCTTGTCATCATACACCATCATGCCACATTTGGTATTGATAGACTTAATAGTCTCCGAGAAAAATCCAACCTTAAAGTTTTCGGACGCCCGGACGGACGAAATGGGTGAGTACATAGACTCACTTTTGCTTCGCATGTGAGTCAAAAAGTGACATTTTGACTACCTTGCTTGCCATAGACTGTGCTAAGGAAATAAAAATCAAAAGCTGTGGTTACAATAACATAACAAACCTTTTTTCCCCCTGCTGACCTTAAACTTTTTTCTGGGTGGTGGGAAAACAAATAGAAAGTAAACAATAAACTATGTGCTCTCCCACCTTCCCTATGAACACTATTTATTAAGTCAAAATCATTTTCAGTGGAATAAGTGTTCATTTAATGCAGATGAATCTATTGTATGCATGACATTTCTTCACACACACACACACACATACACACACACACACACACACAAATGTACACTTACACAGTGATAAAATTAATTAAGAAATTT
>JAWQFJ010017964.1:0-5000 GCA_034096865.1 Theodoxus fluviatilis
AATGCCATTGCGACCAATCGATTAGCAGACATGATAGGTATGTAGTGTATACGTTCTTTTGAGGGCAGTCGGGAAGATGTGTGCTTGGAGGCGCATTGTCACACTTTTCCTGACGGCAGTCCTCCTGGGAACACTGTTGGTGCAGAATATTGATGGTGGTTCTGAGTTTCCAGCAGGGAAATTTTTCTGGCTCGGTTTTCGTCAAGGCAAACATTTCATACAGGCTGTTTCGTTTCGATGCATGGAGTGGGGCAATGGAGGCGAGGTTGTTGTTTTCCTTGGAGGAAATTTCCCGATGGAGTATTCCTGAGCCTGTATTTCTTCAGGACTGACTATCACCACTTCTGCGTTGAACTCGGGCCGCGCCGGGCGTCGGACTTCCGGGGCAGCTGATCCAACAAACTGCTCGTATCCGCAGAGGCGAACCCTACGTTACGTCATGGAGTTTTTCTGTGCTTCCTGTGCTCGTGCAGAAACTCTCAGAATGATGAGATTCAGAATCAGCAATGCTGGTTAAGAAACATAGATTTACGTCTGGAGGTTTATGCTTGTCTGTCTGAGATAAAGACAGAGAGAGAGAGAGAGAGAGAGAGAGAGAGAGAGAGAGAGAGAGAGACGGAGAGAGAGAAAGAGAGAGAGAGACAAAGAGAGAGAGAGAGAAAAAGAGAGAGAGACAAAGAGAGAGAGAGAATGAGAGAGACAGAGAGACAGAGAGAGACAGAGAGAGAGACAGAGAGAGACAGACAGACAGACACACACACACAGACACTCATACAGACTCACACACAACACACACAGACTAACACACAACACAGACAGACAAGACAGACAGACAGACAGACAGACAGAGAGACAGACAGACACTAAGGCCACCGTGACTTGATTTGCTTTTACTCTAAACCGTTCTAGCGATTTTCGTGCTAAATGGCCTTACATAGCCTACAAAAGCTGACAGGCCGTAAAACACTATCCATCCATCCCCACGACCACCGCCATGTACACCCTTTATACCAGTCGAATACAACGTGAATACATGACTGATGGTGGAATGATCGGAGAGGAAACCAGCCTGGTCAAAGCCAAACTTACTCTCCTCCTCCACCCTAAATTGCAAACTATTGGTGATTACTGACACAAAGAAACTTCTCATTGTGCTCGACATTGATATCTCCCGTAGTTTTGTGGATCAAACTTCTCTCCCGACTAAAAAAAGCGGAACAATTATGGAGTGATCCCATCTTGGAGGGAAATGAAGCCTACCGTAGAGGTGATTGAAAAGTTTTGTGAGGACAGGAGTTACATGCTCTCCAATGAGTTTTTGATAATTTCCCGGATTATTGTCGATTCCTGGCGCCCTTTCGTTGCTGAATTTAGCTAGCACCAACTGAACTTCTTCTTCTCTAATAAGCGTGTCGTTCCTTGCGAACAGTTCCACTTCTGTCACTAACCTCAAGTAGACATGCATTTACACTAGAGAGATTTAGACAATATGAGCGCCATACATTCAGAATATTGTTAGGCAAATGGGATTTTCTGCTACTACCACTCCGAACTACAGGCCAGAAACGAGAAGAATCATTTAAGTTCTTAATCAGGTTTTCACGCGATGCTTTGAAATAGTCTGCCTTCTTGGCGCGTATGAGGTTTTCGTAACTATTTTGCAGCTGCACTTATACATCTCTGCCTGCTGTTTCGTATCTAGTTCCGTATCTGACGCAGAATTGAGAGTGTGAGAGAGAGAGGGGGGTGGGGGGAAGGAAGATGTATGTCTGTCTGTCTGTCTGTCTGTCTGCCTGCCTGCCTGCCTGCCTGCCTACCTGCCTGCCTGCCTGCCTGCCTGTCAGTACATTCATCCATCTGTCAGTTTCGTTAACTTTCTGGTCTTACTTGCTGTAGTGCACGCGGGGGGGTGCTGATTACGTGTGCGTGTTGTCCACGGTGGAGGCAGGCTCGGTGCAGGCACTAAATCTTTCCAACTTTATTGACTGTTTCAGCGGAGAGCCCCCAGTGCATGGTGACGCGTCTGGTGGCTGAGAACTGACACAGGCAACACATGTGTCCAGTCTTTACTCATCCTGAATCCAGCCTGCAGTTTTCTTGATGAAAGACTCCTGACGCCTCATCCATCAAACTCCAACGCCAAATATTTACTCGCTCGTCCAGCCCCGTCACTTCCAACGCCTCTAGTTCACTCCTTGTTTGCTGGAATAACATTGGAAACCTGCCTCGGTGTCTGACGTCAATCAGTGATCAAATTCACTCGTGTCATAAACCCCTGTCCAGACTTATCACCGATGAATGTCAAGGAATGCTGACTGTGACATTTTTGTTTCCACAAAGGATAGTGGGCACAGACTTTAATGCGACGTTTCAAGAGGGGACAGCGTGTTGAAGTTGACCACTCATGCGCCATGCATTTTCTTGGGGTTCTTACAAGGAAGTAATGTTTAAAGATAATATGTTGAGAAATCAAACATATCTGCATGTTTTAACGATAGTCTCTTTGTTCTGTTAACCTTCATTGACTTTTGAAACGATTCCGTCCTTCGATAGCTGTCGCAGGTCTTACACCTAAGCCAAGGGGAGTCTCACTTGTGAGTTGTCCTTGGAAGCATACGAGGACCTCCGTAGTCACCCTCTCATTCCAAGCCCGGCCAAACAAGGAGACACGGAGAAAATCCCATCAGCGTAATCCAACACGAGTTGTGCGTGATCTGGCATGCTGGTGTGGAGAAGAAGGCTATCCTTTTCTCCTCCTGACAACAGCACCAAGCTGATCTACTTCGACCCGTTCGCCTCTCGAAGCTGTGCCTGACCTTGCTGATCGAAGTCGGGGCATTGCCTGCTTTTTTTTGAGTACGAGAGATTTAGTTCTGAACGCCGAAGGCAACACGTTTTCAGTGGCGTGTCCTCATACATTACCTGAAGCATAAGTAAAACGCCGTCTTAAATCATATGTGCTGAACTTGTAGATTTAAATCAATCAGCGCCTAACAAGACAAAGTGTGCCTATCTTCTGCAGAAAATGCGCTGAGCCTATCCATGCACTTCAGACAAATTGCCATAGGGAAGGCGTGAAACGTTGTAGAGCTACTCTAGGTAACATCCCTTCAAAAGCTGTGAGGAGGCCCGAAGCTCGGAATTCAGGCAAACTGACTTTCTAAGGAAATCCTCTCCGCACTACAGTGTGAATGAAATGCCCTCTAGCGGTAATACATATAACGTCGTTTCCAAAGTTATGATGGACACTTTCTCGAGAACTCGGTAACTACTTAAACGAGGACTGTATTTCCCCAAAGACAAGGAGAAAAAAAAGCTTGGATGTGATTAATACAGACATCATTTAAGGCCAAGTGTGGCACCTGCGTGCAATAGAAAGAGGAACATTAGTTCACGTGCGCCGGATACATGCTAGATTCGAGGTCTTGGACGTGTCACGTCTCATAGAAGTAGCCTTGCACAACAGCGAGAAAACCCCGCATCCTGGAGGGCTGTGCAAGCCTGACAGCGAAGTTCTCCTCCACGCCTTCCGCAGCTGCTGCCCGTCACGTGCTGTCTTGGACGTACAACAACTGTGACTGTTGTTGCCTGGGCACGTAGCAAAGCCCGCACCCAAAACGGGCTTGGATTGATTTCGAAATCTCCAGCTCGGCTGCTGTGAAACGTGCACTTGTTTGTGTGAAGGCTGTCGCGTCTGCATTACCGAAACTGCATTGTTTGAGAGTGTCAGCTGCAGAAGACACTCCGAGAGTGGATGGCAGAAACCTTACTTGCGATTATCCGTTTAATCTACTTTGTAATCAGAAGTGTTGTCGGTTAAAACTCTTTCAGAACCGTCTACGTGTTGTTTATTTAAGAAGAAAGGCTGGGACCAAGTTGGTTTTCAGAGGAAACACTGTTTCCGGACTATTTATATGCTTCAAGGTCCGTGATGATTGGACTGCGGTGACTTTTATTCCATGTTTCCGCCTGATTCGATGGCGGGATTTTAAAATTCTTCTTTAGCACAGTTTGGACCTTACGCTTTGCTACTAAGCTGCATTTATTCAGTCAGTCGCTTCAGAACAGAACTCATAAATTACCATTGCAGTGGTTGGTAACATCTGGCAGTGCAACGATCCAACCGAAAACGGAGGCAAAGAACATAAGTCAGTGTCTATTTTGCAAAGGCCTTGAATGGGTACTATGGAGCATCGTTCTCACAAGACGGTGGCAACTGTGATACGGGAGTTTGTCTGTCTCCGGAGCGTACTGTTCCTTTGGTGACGTCATGATGAGCATGGACACGCTTCGGGCCATGGCGCTGACCAACGTGTCCCAGAACGGAAGTGATCCAGACCTCAACCGGAAGTTGCTGATCATACAGAATGACCAGAGGGCGATAACCCTACTACCGGCCATGCTGTTCGTGGGCTTCCTGATGGTGATTGGCATCGTGGGCAACTCCGCGGTCTGCTACGTCTTCCTGTTCCGCCTGAAGACCACGACCCAGAACGTCCTCTTCGTTTTCCTGGCAGTGTTCGACCTGCTCAGGTGAGTGTTTCCTCTCTCAGTAGAGCCATCCTTGCTGACGTGCAATCAGCAGCGCACGTACGAAAGCAGAATGGCGTAATGTCTTACAGCAGTTGGCTTGCTCAAAAAGCATTGCGACAAGTAGTGATGAACGCTTTGAGTAAAGGCTTGGTTGGCTACATTTAAATATGCCAGAAAGCTACATGATCAACAGGCTGTTGTCATTTATCAAAAAGGAAAGGGGTAGGGAGGATGTACAGCCCTCCGTGTACGCATCATGGAAAGGGGGAGGGAGGATGTACAGCCCTCCGTGTACGCATCAGGGAAAGGGGGAGGGAGGATGTACAGCCCTCCGTGTACGCATCATGGAAAGGGGGAGGGAGGATGTACAGCCCTCCGTGTACGCATCAGGGAAAGGGGGAGGGAGGATGTACAGACCTCCGTGTACGCATCAGGGAAAGGGGGAGGGAGGATGTACAGGCCTCCGT
>JAWQFJ010017964.1:7500-12500 GCA_034096865.1 Theodoxus fluviatilis
TCTCTCTCTATCTCTCTCTCTCTATCTATCTCTCCCTCCCTCTCTCTCTGCCACCCTCCCTCTCTCTCTCTCTCTGTCTTTATCGCTGTCTGTCTTTCTCTCTCTGTCGTTTTCTCTCTCTGTCTTTCTGTCACTCTCTTTCTCTCTCTCTCTCTTTCTCTCTCTCTTTTTTTTCTTTCTCTCTCTCTTTCTTTTTCTATTTCTTTCTCTCTTTCTCTCTTTCTTTTTTCTCTCTTTCTCTCTCTTCTTTTTTCTCTCTCTTTCTCTCTCTCTTTTTTTTCTTTCTCTATCTTTTTCTCTATCTCTCCGTCTGGCTGCCCTATCTTTTCTCTCTCTCTCTCTCTCTCTCTCTCTCTCTCTCTCTCTCTCTTTCTCTCTTCTTGTTCTATTCCACCATCTCTTCCTCTCTCTCGTCTCCGTTCTTTTGGTTTCTGACTGATTTTCTAATTCACAACACCCTGCCACGCAGCCTTATGGAAACCCTTTTCTCAGTTCTCCTGTCCTCTCCCAGTATATGTGTCCGTCATGTGACTCATGTCCGACAGTTGGTTTGTTTCCCCGTCACTGAGTCCTGTCATTATTCTCTCTGCTTTGTTTGTCCTACAGTTGCTGTGTTGCCATGCCAACGGAGATAGTGGACATGCGCTACTACTTCCTGTTCGAGTCGGAGGTGGCGTGCAAGCTACTGAGGTTCGTCTGAAGACTGTTTCGGTCTGCCGCGTATTGGGATGTTTGCATCTTCAGCTTTCTTGAGGAACGAGCCACTGTCCTGCCCGAAGCTCATCAACTGCGAGACTGCGGGTTGCCTGTTTCCATTGTGCTTTTATTGAGTCTCGAGCGGAGCTTTTGTTTGCAGTCAAATGGCTCTTTGCCTCGCAGTAAATTAGCGACGGAAACGATTTTTGGGTCTTCTAATGAGTGTTTTCTATTTATGGTTTCCAATTTTGGTGAAGAAAAAATGTATGCCCGTTACATTCTTCTTTTTTTATGTTCGTTCAAGTCATCATCGGCAAGTCCTTACATCTGTGTGTCTATGCGCATGTTTATGGTCTGCTGGTCATTATTATTTCCCTTTGTTTTAAACAGAAATATTGTCTTTACATTCACAGCTTTGTATCAATCAAGCATATATTTTTCTTTAAAACTGTTGTTTTGGATTTGGTCGTCATCTCTGCTCTTTTAATTCTAAACTTCAAAAGATAAGGCAAACGTGCTGCAAAAACAAAGCAAGTAGGTGCCGAATTTTCAACGCAGACAACTATAAATTGGTGTGCTCATTACATTAATCAGATCAATTGTTTCTTGAAAAAAAATATATATGAAATTTGACTCAAATTAGATGCATTATTGGATCCGCAAGATTCATGATTTCCTCCGCATCCATTGGCCCATTGAGTAGGGGGAAAGTGTAGAACGATTTGAGACCCGTGTGTAGGTGAAAGTCGCCGTACAAAGTCCACTTTTTTCCCTTTAACCTGATATGCGGACGTGCTTTGTAAGCGGCGAGCCATGCGAGTATCTCGCAAGTGGGGCTAGCCATGCCGTTGTAAGGCAAGACTTGGCGAGAGGCTCTTTCTGCAGCTCGCGGGCTAGAAACAAAGAAACAAAATGACGACTACCCGCATTGGAATTCTGTTTCTCGATGAGACTTTTTTCAATTGTCGCGTTGCGACGGAGGAATGGAACAGAATATTAAAACGTAAGTGTTCTTTCAGTATTCTTGAGTAATTTTACGTGGAATGGGAATAGGGAGGGTGTGAAATTCTACTAGTTTGTTTCAGTTGTGCTCGTTTCTTTCCGCGCTAGTTCCACTTTAGTCTTCTGCTTCGGTATGGCAGTAACAATCAACACATTACATGATCATCATGATGATCATGATTGGTAATTTCACAGAACAGCGTTGTAAATTCTTGAGATTTTTGTGGTCGCATTGGGGACGTTGGGGTCGATAAAATATGCAGTCACAATCTAGGTCAGAATCGTCAATGACACCCGTTTCAAACCAGCTCTGTCGGGCGACGCCATAATTATTAGATAAATCCACTTCCGCCTCGCCTGCTGTTTGCCCGTTGCTCAGCCGCATCTCGCGCTCGCCAATCTCGCTGCGAGACATCTCGCGCGACTCGCCGCTTACAACACACGTCTGGTAGACCGTGTGTCTCGTGTTCCGGTCTTCATCGGCCTTCAGAGCATCACAGCACTGTATGCCTGAAGTGCCACAATTATTGCAGCTGTTAGATGACCTTCCTGACCTTTCGGAACATTGGTGAAGTACATGAGCTGTAGGCGGTGTGCCTACAACCTAAACGTGCTAACAGTGCCTGCACCAAGCGAGACGAAAATTAGAACAATTGAAAATAAGATAATATTGTTTTCGTTGCAATGAAGATTTTCATGGAGTCACCGAAAATGACAATGATCACATTCTGCAGACGCATTCCTACAGGATGCAGCAGCAATGTTGTGAAATTCTGAAAACGCAGGATGAATCTTTTGCCTCATCTGCAAAAACAAATTTACTGTTGCCTTTTGCTGCACAACGAAGACTGTTCAGTTGAAAATATGAGCTTTTTTTATTATTTCTTGTATTCCATATTCCTCGTCTCCATTTGACGTGTCTTTTTAAATAACGAACTATCAATAACTTTGCACTTTCCTGCTGGCTATGTTTCAGTAGGTAGTCATATATTTCTTGTTGCTTTGCAACCCTTTGGTCACCCGTTAACCTCTTGACTCATTCCAAATTCAGGCCATCAGCAATCGTCTGCCTTTTGACCAAAGCCTTCCTCACAGTTTTCCTCCCTTTTCGGGCAGTACTTGTTAAGATTTATGTTTCTTGGAAATTTTTCTTGTCGATGCTCTCATTTAGGACTCGCTGAAGATCAGTTGGGTTGTTTTATTGACATGTCATAGCAAAGATGTCTATGTATCACTCGTCCTATCGTGGAAAGGTATATCATTCATACATTCGTCTAACCGAGCAGAGTCCCTCACAGAGTCCCTCACAGAGTCCCTCACAGAGTCCCTCACAGAGTCCCTCACAGAGTGCCGAACACTGCGGCGGACAGGCAGGAACTGTGTCGCTTTTCTGGCTAGGACCGAATGTGTGCCAGGGTCCGAATACTGATATGTGTTTCCATCCACCCGTCAATTAGTTCTTGCGTCTATTCACTCTGTCTGCTCTCTGCATTTACTGGCCCATCCAGCCATCTGTTAAACTATTTGTTAATTTTCTTACTCATTCGTCTATTTGATCATCCGTGCACTCATTTATTCATGTATTCGTGTGTTCGTTCATTTATTCATTCACTCAGAACAGCCTACGCTAAGACTGTAACGAACTCTTTTTCTCTGTGCAGATTCATCCTCGCCTTCTGTGTCTTCACGTCCATCTTGACCCTGGTCATCATCGCCGTGGACAGGTATCGAAAGGTGAGAGAAGCTTGAGGAGAGTGGACAGGTATCGAAAGGTGAGAGAAGCTTGAGGAGAGTGGACAGGTATCGAAAGGTGAGAGAAGCTTGAGGAGAGTGGACAGGTATCGAAAGGTGAGAGAAGCTTGAGGAGAGTGGACAGGTATCGAAAGGTGAGAGAAGCTTGAGGAGAGTGGACAGGTATCGAAAGGTGAGAGAAGCTTGAGGAGAGTGGACAGGTATGGAAAGGTGAGAGAAGCTTGAGGAGAGTGGACAGGTATGGAAAGGTGAGAGAAGCTTGAGGAGAGTGGACAGGTATGGAAAGGTGAGAGAAGCTTGAGGAGAGTGGACAGGTATGGAAAGGTGAGAGAAGCTTGAGGAGAGTGGACAGGTATCGAAAGGTGAGAGAAGCTTGAGGAGAGTGGACAGGTATGGAAAGGTGAGAGAAGCTTGAGGAGAGTGGAGAAGTATCGAAAGGTGAGAGAAGCTTGAGGAGAGTGGACAGGTATCGAAAGGTGAGAGAAGCTTGAGAAGAGTGGTAGGTATCGAAAGGTGAGAGAAGCTTGAGAAGAGTGGACAGGTATGGAAAGGTGAGAGAAGCTTGAGGAGAGTGGACAGGTATGGAAAGGTGAGAGAAGCTTGAGGAGAGTGGACAGGTATCGAAAGGTGAGAGAAACTTGAGGAGAGTGGACAGGTATGGAAAGGTAAGAGAAGCTTGAGGAGAGTGGACAGGTATGGAAAGGTGAGAGAAGCTTGAGGAGAGTGGACAGGTATGGAAAGGTGAGAGAAGCTTGAGGAGAGTGGACAGGTATGGAAAGGTGAGAGAAGCTTGAGGAGAGTGGACAGGTATCGAAAGGTGAGAGAAGCTTGAGGAGAGTGGACAGGTATCGAAAGGTGAGAGAAGCTTGAGGAGAGTGGACAGGTATGGAAAGGTGAGAGAAGCTTGAGGAGAGTGGACAGGTATGGAAAGGTGAGAGAAGCTTGAGGAGAGTGGACAGGTATCGAAAGGTGAGAGAAGCTTGAGGAGAGTGGACAAGTATCGAAAGGTGAGAGAAGCTTGAGGAGAGTGGAGAAGTATCGAAAGGTGAGAGAAGCTTGAGAAGAGTGGACAGGTATGGAAAGGTGAGAGAAGCTTGAGGAGAGTGGACAAGTATCGAAAGGTGAGAGAAGCTTGAGGAGAGTGGACAGGTATGGAAAGGTGAGAGAAGCTTGAGGAGAGTGGACAGGTATCGAAAGATGAGAGAAGCTTGAGGAGAGTGGACAGGTATGGAAAGGTGAGAGAAGCTTGAGGAAAGTGGACAGGTATCGAAAGGGGAGAGAAGCTTGAGGAGAGTGGACTGGTATCCAAAGGTGAGAGAAGCTTGAGGAAAGTGGCGATGGCGATGACGACGACGTAGACGATCAAGACCAGAAAGAGACTTTTTGTAAATTGTTGTGAAAATGCGAAAGATATCACAAATCTATTATCAAAATACTTTTCACTTGCTGCTGTTTCGTAGACTACTCCAAGTAGTAGTAGATATTTCTTTCTGACTTCAGGAACGCTACGTCCTAAATTGCCTCGACCTGTGGTTAAGACCACCGCCTCG
>JAWQFJ010017964.1:20000-30000 GCA_034096865.1 Theodoxus fluviatilis
AAATCACTTGTCATTTTCACAGGAGGCTAATTTTCAAAGCAATTGGACCTCTAAATTGTGTGTGTGTGTGTGTGTGTGTGTGTGTGTGTGTGTTTTGCGTGTGCGCTCGTCTGTGTGTGTACACAAATTATTACCCATGCTGTGCATTTTGCATTTGCAGGGTGAGTCAGGGGTCACAGGGAGCCAAGCCCGTGCTTCAACTCCACGTGTGCCTCGGTCAGTTTTCCCTGATGTGCACCGTCATTTTGCATTTGCATTCTTCTCCCCTGAAATTCACGGTGTCTGTCAATATCAGATCAAAGATGCTCCATGAGGAGTCTCGCGTTACAGCGTGGCGACATCCTTGTGTGCGCAATTGCTGTTGCCGATGTCCATTTGTGATGATTGTATTGCACTCTAGAAATTCGCCTATCTCAGTATAGCTGTGTGGAGTTGATGGTACATCTCCCTCGGACCTTTGGAGATGGACTAAGCTCTAGAACTCTGTCAGCCTTTCTTTGTTATTTCAATACAGGCATGCAATCGATGTGACTGAGAACTCAAAGAAATCGTAATAATGCGCATCATACTTTCCATGAAGTCACCCGGTTTGTTTAGTATGGTCCTGAACTTTCTTGTTAGTCATTATGATGTCACTGTGGTAAACCGTCTGTGCTTTTTTTATTGTGTGACTTTTCACCGATGCGTGGGTACTCGGATTGTACATTATTTTACCCCCTGGTCATAGGGTTACCCTTTGTATCCCTCCATCACCATCTCAACTCCCTGGGGAACATGCAACAAGGCTGCGGGTGCACGCGCCAAAGTTACTTTTCCACTCCTTTGTAGCTTCGTCCTCATAGGCACTGGTGTCACTTCCGGGCGATGCAATGTAAATGAAGCGTTTTGCTCAAGAATGCAATTCAGGGATTTGTGCAGCTTCCAACGCCGCACCCAGCACCCTACGTGTGACTGTAGGTCAAAGTGACCTGTTCTAATACATTGGGAAAAGCTTTCAGAGGCGGGCCACACTAGTGGACTCGTCCGAGGAAGAGGGGTGTGAGAAAGACAGCTGAGTTGGCGGGCCATACAAGCTGGCGGGCCATGATAATATGGTTGACTGCGCTTTTACGATATTTCCTGCTGATTAACCGATCAAAATCGCTTGCCAATCAGATGCTGTCGCCCGCTAGCATGTGCGGCCCGCCAGCTGGGTTGTCTTTCTAACACCCCTCTCCTCGGACGAGTCCATTCGTGGGGCCCGTCTATGCAAGCTTTTCCATACATTGTGTCCGTTAATTCATACCTTGCGTTGTTTTTGTGTGCAGACGATTCGCCCCTGCCAATGTCGAGGCGGACCTCCGTGGAGGACCTGGGCCGGGACTCTAGAGATAGCCTGCACTCCAGCCAGCCCATCACCTTCCCTGAGGACTCGCATCTCCACCAGACGTTTGGAGTCCACCACGACACAGGAAACCCATCTTCCTCAACAGCTATCGACGACGGCGCACAGAGCTGCGAGGCAGTGAGTGAGGGGACGGTAGGGCGTTGCAATGGGGACATGAACAGGTTTCTAGAACGCCCCCACAGCGGTCTGCCTGCCTTGAAAATGGTGCGCAGGAAGAGCGACGGCAGCTGCGTGCCTCTAAGACGTAGCGAAAGAGAGAAGAAGTTTCCCTCTTCCGACCAAATCTCTGCGGACTCCTCCTTGCAGCTCGAGTGGACGATGCTGAAGACTGCAAACTCTCTTCCAGCACGGGTAGGTCAGATCTCTAGGAGAGAGGGAGACAATCGGGAAAGGTCCCCGGATTACGTAGCGAACAAGAACGCACGGGATGTGTCGGACCAGACAGAATCTCAGCCTCCTGTTGAAAGAGAATCACCTGTGCAGTGCCAACCAGCCGCGAACGGTCTTGCTGGTGATCGTGCTGGTGCAGTAGACTGTACCTGTTCCCATCCTTCCCATTCGGAAGCAGCACCGAGATCTGCTGGAAACGAGAGTGTTGGCGGGAACGGTGAAGGACGGCATGTCCGAACAGACTGCGAGGGACAAAATCTAGCGTCTGGAAACAGCAGCATGGCGGGGGACTCCAGGCACGGCTCCCTTGCACGCAAACACTCTGGCCAATCGTCGTCCTCCAGAGTCGTGCTCCAAAGCCTTCATACGTCGGTGAATACCCGGATTTCGGTGGGGACTAGAAGAGTAGTTACCTCCCCTTCCGCCCAAAGGACGACCATCATCGCCTCCATGGTGACGGTGGTGTTCATAGGCAGCTTCCTGCCCCACCTCTCCCTCCTCATCGCACGCAGCATAAACTCATCCTTCGACCACGAGCTGAAGGGCTCCGCCCTCGTCGCCTTCAACATCTTCCTGCGCTCCTATTTTGTTAACAACGCGGCCAACCCGATCATCTACGGTTTCATGAACCTCCAGTTCAGACGGGAGTGCGTGAGGTTGATCAAATGCCTGTGCTGTCCTTGCAGAAAGTAACGTGGATGCGGCTTGGTTGAGAAGCCGTTGTCAGTGCAGGCGAATTATTGTCTGAGAACTGCGACTGGGTTTTCATTGGCGAGTGTGAGTCTGGCCACATTGCTCTGCTGACCTTGCAGAAAGCGACTTGGTTGTGGGTTGGTTGAGAATCTGTGGTGTAAGTAGTGCAAGTGTGCATTGTCTGAGGAAAACCCATGGGGTTTCCGCGGGGTTTTATGAGGCTGCCCTAAAATAACCACAGCTGTCCTTGTTGAAAGTGACGTGAATGGCTTCACGATAACACTTTTGTCGATGCAGGTGAATGTAATGTGAGAAGTACATCTGCGCTTCGATGCGAGTGTTGATACTGATCAGGTGCCGCTGTTATTTCTTCAGAAAATGACGCAGAAGTGGGTTGATGATGACGCCACTACCAGTAGCGGTGAACATAGTGTGGGAATTATGTCAGAGTTGATGTACATGTACACAAGAAAACTGGTTTGTCAAAGCTGTGAACATGTCCAGTGACAGTATGTCGACAGGAGTGAGGGCGAGGCCATTTGAAAGCAGGTGTGTTGTAGTGGATATCTCCCCCCCCCCCCCCCCCTCGTAATGTAAAAAAGGGAGGCAGTCATTCCACAGCGTTGGTGTACACATGATGCGTCAGGAAGGAGAAGTACAGCCTGTGACTGCCCCGGCCTGTGACTGCCCCGGCCTGTGACTGCCTCAGCCTGTGACTCCATCAGCCTGCGACTGCCCCGGCCTGTGACTGCCCCGGCCTGTGACTGTCCCGGCCTGTGACTATCCCGGCCTGTGACTGCCCCGGCCTGTGACTATCCCGGCCTGTGACTGCCCCGGCCTGTGACTGCCCCGGCCTGTGACTGCCTCAGCCTGTGACTCCATCAGCCTGCGACTGCCCCGGCCTGTGACTATCCCGGTCTGTGACTGCCCCGGCCTGTGACTATCCCGGCCTGTGACTGCCCCGGCCTGTGACTGCCCCGGCCTGTGACTGCCCCGGCCTGTGACTGCCTCAGCCTGTGACTCCATCAGCCTGCGACTGCCCCAGCCTGTGACTATCCCGGCCTGTGACTGCCCCGGCCTGTGACTGCCCCGGCCTGTGACTGCCTCAGCCTGTGACTCCATCAGCCTGCGACTGCCCCGGCCTGTGACTGTCCCGGCCTGTGACTGCCCCGGCCTGTGACTATCCCGGCCTGCGACTTGTGACTGCCCCGGCCTGTGACTGCCCCGGCCTGTGACTGCCCCGGCCTGTGACTGCCCCGGCCTGTGACTATCCCGGCCTGTGACTATCCCGGCCTGTGACTATCCCGGCCTGTGACTGCCTCAGCCTGTGACTCCATCAGCCTGTGACTGCCCCGGCCTGTGACTATCCCGGCCTGTGACTGCCCCGGCCTGTGACTATCCCGGCCTGTGACTGCCTCAGCCTGTGACTATCCCGGCCTGTGACTGCCCCGGCCTGTGACTATCCCGGCCTGTGACTGCTCCGGCCTGTGACTATCCCGGCCTGTGACTGCCCCGGCCTGTGACTATCCCGGCCTGTGACTATCCCGGCCTGTGACTATCCCGGCCTGTGACTGCCCCGGCCTGTGACTATCCCGGCCTGTGACTGCCCCGGCCTGTGACTATCCCGGCCTGTGACTGCCCCGGCCTGTGACTGCCCCGGCCTGTGACTATCCCGGCCTGTGACTATCCCGGCCTGTGACTATCCCGGCCTGTGACTATCCCGGCCTGTGACTATCCCGGCCTGTGACTATCCCGGCCTGTGACTGCCCCGGCCTGTGACTATCCCGGCCTGTGACTGCCTCAGCCTGTGACTCCATCAGCCTGCGACTGCCCCGGCCTGCGACTGCCCCGGCCTGCGACTGCCCCGGCCTGTGACTATCCCGGCCTGTGACTGCCTCAGCCTGTGACTCCATCAGCCTGTGACTGCCCCGGCCTGTGACTATCCCGGCCTGTGACTGTCCCAGCCTGTGACTGCCCCGGCCTGTGACTGCCTCAGCCTGTGACTCCATCAGCCTGCGACTGCCCCGGCCTGTGACTGTCCCGGCCTGTGACTGCCCCGGCCTGTGACTGCCCCGGCATGTGACTGTCCCGGCCTGTGACTGCCCCGGCCTGTGACTTGTGACTGTCCCGGCCTGTGACTGCCCCAGCCTGTGAAAGCCCCAGCCTGTGACTGCACCACGAACCAGAGTGCAAAAATGCATCATTGCCAACGTGACGGATGGTCACCTTTGGCAATACAAACTTGACCAAGGAAGGAAGCGAAAGTAAAACTTGTCAAGGGCGAGAGGTCAGTAGAGGGCACGAGACGTAACTCCCTCGCCCCACTTGCCCTCTGCCCCCGACATCCGTACACTTGCAGTAGAGTACACGTGATTGACAGATAGCTGTGCCATCGTAGATGCATGCAGAATATATGTATGTCTTGAAGACCTCAGTGTTAGCGGTAGTGATCTTCGTGTTTGTCTCCAGTGTTAGCTTTGAAGTATTTATGCGTCTTTCGCAAGCTCACAGAACTGTACATAATTGAATGATCACAGAAATGTGGCAAAGGAAGTTCAAAATCGAATGAAGAAAACACGAAAACAGAGCAGAGAGCAAGAGTGAAGTAAACGACGCTGGTGAGGTAGGCGACGACTAAATGGAGATGTTTACAGATCGCAAAAGTGTTAAGAACGAAAGAAAATGAGACGAATGATAAAGATGAAAAGCCGGATGAAAGAAATCATGAAAAAGATTACCGTCAAAAAATTTCAATGGATTTACACCAATGCAGTGAAAGCGCTCGCACAGTGAAGGACAAACATTCTGTGTGAGGTTTTCACTGGGAATACTCAGACTTTCAACATAAATCTGCATGTCCGTGCCACTGCTTCCAGGGATGCAGTCAGCCGCTCCCACCGCGTGGGAGATATTTCATCTTGTGATGAAAGGAAAGAGGCGTACTCAGGAGAGACACTTGCGTACTGCCTTGCCAGATATCCGAGTATTGCAAGAATTTCTCATTTAACTCCTGTTCTTTCATATGGCGCAACACATGGCTCGCCATCTTTTGCCACAAGTTTTGAATTTCTGGCTTAAAAGCTTTATTCTTCTGGATTACAGAATTTGCCAAACTTTTGGTGCCATTGTAAATAGAACTGGGTATGTTATGCGGTAATGGGATGTGAGTTTGGATTTGAATCTGATTTGCCATTCAATTGTCAATGGAGATTTAAGTGTGTGTGTGTGTGTGTGTGTGTCTCTCTCTCTCTATCTCTGTCTCTCTCTCTCTCTCTTTCTCTCTTTCTCTCTCTGTCTCTCTCTCTCTCTCTCTCTCTCTCTCTCTCTCTCCCCACCCCCCACCCCAGCCCCTTCAGTGTTTGCAATCCTGTATACATCATTCATGATATATGTTTATCATATTTGAATACGTAGATGTCTTAATTGTGGCAGTGCTTTTTTGTGCTTGCAAACTTTTGTACATGTGGAAAAGTAAGCGGATAAAAGCAGACAGGGATGACTAAACATGAAGACTACTTGCATGAGTTACTTGACTCGGAGTCTAGCAAGAATAACATCCTTGCTCTACTAGAAATAAGATATTGTGAATGTGCAATGCTTCCCAATATTGTCGGTATTGCAAACCAAGTTTGTGATTAAATGTGCTGATTTGGAAATGCAACAGTTTCCATTCCTGTATGAGTGAAATGTAGTATGTTTCTGCATTCCATATTTTTAAGGTTTTCTCTACCAATTGAATCGCATTCAAAAGAGAAGTTGAATGCCATTTCATCTACAGCGTCTTTCATTCCACACATTTTTAATATTTGGAATTAATTGTATACTTCCTACGTCTGCATGCACGCACATAACCCCACGCGCTTACACCTGTCCATGCACGCACAAACGTTGGCATACTAATATTCACACAATCACTTTAAAAAAATTGAACTTCTAATCAATCTTTATTCAAGAAAACAGCAAATTTACAATGCATACTTCAATGTCAATGCACAATTCGATGTAACACACAGCAAAAGGAGGTCATCGAAATACAGCCACGGTGCGTTAGACTCCACAGTCACAAGAAATCAGTTGTACGCGTGAACTCTGTTGAACTATGGTCTATTCTACAAATCTATTTGCGTCCTGTCCACGTGATCGAGATCGGTGCCAACGAACGAACACAACCGCCAGGGTCAGAGGCGAGGGAAACACCCCGGCTTTGGGTCACGGGAAGCCTCACGCTTGGCCGATGACGTGATCAAGAACGCGTTGCCCCTCGCGATTGCCAGCGAGATTCTCTGGAAACAGGAACTGTGTCTGGCGTGGGTCATCTGTCGACTTTAAAATTGATCTACGCGTATGAATTTAGGACATAATTTTTGTTGTTGTTGAAGACTCTTGAGCTGTGGAGAAAGATTGTGTGTGTGTGTTGTGTATGTGTTGTGTGTGTTGTGTGTGTGTGTGTTTTGTGTGTGTGTGTGTGTGTATGTTGTGTGTGTGTGTATGTTGTGTGTGTGTGTGTGTGTTTGTGTGTGTGTGTGTTGTTTGTGTGCGTGCGTACATGAATGCGCACATGTGTGTGTGTGCGTGCGTGTGTGTGTGTGTGCATGTGTGTGTATATCTGTGCGCGCGCACATACACACACACACACACAAACACACACACACACGCACGCACGCACGCACACACACACACACGCACGCACACTTACACACACGTAATACTGATGAATACAAGCTAACGTGCACACACTCACACACTTATGTGGATGCACACACATGCATGAGCACACTCATACGTATACAACGAATACACATGCATACACACACACAGGCCTACACAGGCCGACCACAAAACAAGCACTCCTGTCAGGAGCATGACAGCAATGGAGGGAAGGAGCGAGAGTGATAGTGCAAGGGACGCAACTCTTCTTGGCACACGTGACCACCCACCATTAACGTTTTGACGACCTGTGTTTTAAATGGTTGCACTGCTTCTCGAAAGGGGAGAGAAGAAAAAAAAAGATAACAAGAACGAGAAACCTAAGGTGTTTTTTTTCTTTCTAATTTGCCTCAAGCCAATCTATGTACGAAAAGCAACGTTTGGCTTTCTCAGAAAGCGATGGTGGAAGTTAGGAATGCTTTCCCACATAAGTATTTCAGTGCCTGCTGGGGAAAAAAAAAGTCCAGCCACACGAACATGTACGGCACAACAACAGCCCCATTTCCCAAACAAGGAGCAGGACAGAGATCAATAATCATCTGCGCACATGCTCTTCATTGGCACGAAGCTGGATGTGCCTCATCAAAGAACGTACGTGACACAAAGAAGGTGCATCAGAGGCTTTCCCTATACGAAAAGTGATGACGCTTGAAAAGCAGCGCCCTCAAGCGGATGTGGATGTGAGCAAATCAAGGGAGGTAACCAGACCACAGTGCAACATGTAAATACAGACGATGTGGCGCGAATGTATCAGCGTGTTTCTCATTAATCCCGAGCACATTTGTCAACAAAATTACCGTGTATTTTATAGCAAAATGACTCCCTGCAATAAAGCTGGTATTTATGCACCTTTTATTCCCGTCTACATCGTGATATAGAGCTTACAATTGACACGGAATTGGTGAATGAAAACAGTCAAATTCTACTGGGTTTTTTTTAAAAATATATTTCACACCACCATCAGACCTTTTGATGATATTCAAGTCTGTGCTGTTGGTGATTGAATCGTAAAACCAGACTATTGCAGCATGCCAGAATGCTAAATTTTATTCAGAAATTAATTTCCCCCCTTAAATAGTGAATTAGTGAGCTAAAGAGCGTTGGTTGTCGATTGAATAAAAGGGAACTTATGAAATTTTTACACTGCTTTGCAGATTCATAAACCAAAGATTTTCCTTGTGGAAAAAAAGAGTTCAAGGTCAGTGAAATAAATTAGGGTTGGTTGAGTGACCAAACCCTAGTTTATTTGTTGTTGTTGTTGTTTTTGGGGGGCACCTTTTCTGTCTTTGTGGCTACTTTAACACTCCATGCCATTCCTTGCAGTGGAACTGGAGATCGACAAAACAGTGGTGGTGGTGGTGGTGGTGGTGGTGGTGGTGGTGGTTGTGGTGGTGGTGGTGGTGGTGATGCACACACACATGTACAGACACGATTATGCATGTGCGCATGCACATGTGCGCACACACACACTCACACGCACACACACACTCACACATGCACACACACACACACACACATGCACACACACATACAACACGCACATACATGCATACACACTCACACACACACACATGCACTCACACACACTCACACACACACACACACACACACACACACACACACACGCACGCACACAGAGAAAAATACACACAGACACACACACGCGCGCGCAAGCGCGCGCACACACACACACACAGAAAGACACACACAGACTCACACAAAAGACACACACAGACAGACAGGCACACACACAGACCTAGAAAGACACAAACACACACACACACACATTCACATGCACACTAAGTGTGTCTTTCTCTGTGTGAGTGTGTGTGTGTGTGTGTGTGTGTGTGTGTGTGTGTGTGTGTGTGTGTGTGTGTGTGTGTGTGTGTGTGTGTGTGTGTGTGTGTGTGTGTGTGTGTGTGTGTGTGTGTGTGTGTGTGTGTGTGTGTGTGAGTGTGTGTATGTGAGTGTGTGTGTGTGTGTGTGTGTGTGTGTGTGTGTGTGTGTGTGTGTGTGTGTGTGTGTGTGTGTGTGTGTGTGTGTGTGTGTGTGTGTGTGTGTGTGTGTGTGTGTGTGTGTGTGTGTGTGTGTGTGTGTGTGTGTGTGTGTGTGTGTGTGTGTGTGTGTGTGTGTGTGTATGCGCGCGCGTGTGTGTGTGTGTGTGTGTGTGTGTGTGTGTGTGTGTTTGTGTCTTTCTATGTCTGTGTGCGTTTCTGTCTGTCTCTGTGTGTCTTTTGTGTGAGTCTGTGTGTGTCTTTCTATGTGTGTGTTTGTGTGTGCGCACGCGCGCGCGCGTGTGAGTGTGTGTGTGTGTGTCTGTGTGTATTTTTCTCTGTGTGCGTGTGTGTGTGTGTGTGTGTGTGTGTGTGTGCATCTTTCTCCGTGTGTGTGTGTGTGTGTGTGTGTGTGTGTGTGTGTGTGTTTGTGTTTTGTTTCTGTGTGTGTATGTGTGTGTCTGTCTGTGTGTGTCTTTGTCCGTGTCTGTGTGTGTATGTCCGCCTGCCTGCCTATCCACCCGCCTCTCTCTCTATCTCTCTCTCTCTCTCTCTCTCTTTCTCTCTCTCTCTCTCATGACAGTCTGGTACTTAAAATTTTAAAAAGCAGACATGCCTATAGTAACTAGCACCCTCAAAAGTAAATAACAAATACATGTGTTGTGTCTGTGCATGAAGGGAAATTCAACCTGACACACACAGAGCCTGCCTTATCATCCACACTTCTGTGCAACAGTAACATATTACCACCCATGCATGACAGATTATGCATACTGTGTTTGGGTGTGTCTGCTTTCACGGCATTTTTTTGCCACCATCGCAGGGGATC
>JAWQFJ010017964.1:42500-56457 GCA_034096865.1 Theodoxus fluviatilis
ACAAATGAATGCTCGCGAAGCGCGAGCCAATCAGAGACGAGTACTCTCCGCGCACTGGTAAGCATCATGGCGGACTTTCAGTCTACGAGCGGTTGTGGCAAATCGGAGTTATTTGTTTGCAGCATCAAGTCTAGTCTTGGTAAGTAGCCTAATTCGATATTTAAACTCATTAAGTTACCAGTACTGCAAGTTATTAAAGCCATTTTTTGCTATTCATGGCAAAGTTTGCGCAGAATTAACAAATGTTTGCCACGTGACCGGTTCAAAGTTGTGTGTTGTGTATATGTGCATTCGAAGTGTATCGTATTTTTCTTTCTGCTGATTGATATCAGCAAAAAATTATAACAGGAATGTCTGTATTTGTTATAAACAACATAAATAAGCGTGTTGTTAAATTTTAGCAGGGTGTTTGGAAAAAAATCGATGTCTATCATAGACCGAAGTGCGATCCCATATCGAATAGTGTTTGTTTATGTATACACACACGTGCCAATAACATTTGATTCTCATCTCTGAGTTACGCAGCCAAACTGCTGACATGTTAAATTATTAATGACCTTTTATAGAAATGCAATGATATTTTATTTTTCTGTTTTATTTCAAACGATGCACAATTCCAGAAAAGGAAAACAGATTTTACCAAAACGGGAAAAGGTGCACCACTGAAGTTCGAGAAGGGGCAACTGACAAACAGGCTAGCATTGCAACTAGAACTTTTGTGTGCTGAACCACAAAAATCATGGAGTGATTTGGAGGTTATTTTCATGAAGAATGTTGATGCGAGTCCACTGCAGGATTTAAGTTTCAAAACAGTGATTGAGGCAACGGTGAAGAAAGCAGTCAAACTGAAACCAGATGATGCAGCTTTTCATGATATTATGAATATGGATTTAGGTTTGTGCATTGCAGAAAGAAATGTTAGCCGTCACCTGTTAAAACACAACATTTCAAGACAACACCTCCTTGACCCAGATCTGTTAAAGGACTTACAACCCCCACCTGACCGTGTGCGTGGCATGGTAATTGACTTGGGGAATTTCTCCAACAAGGAAAAAGGAATAACAATATCTAAAACTCGCACAATCCTCCACTTTCTTGGTGCAGATGTGTCGCATCTAATTGATCAACAAATGAGTTCAAAGCTAAAGATCTTGATTTCACGATACCTGTCTAGCGTCAAGAACATCAAACGTCCTGGAGCTGAAGAGAAAATGAAGGCATTTCTTGAATCCAAACCAGATTTTGCCAAACAGACAGGCACACAGCCAGCGATCGCATCAGGTTCTTGGCATTCACCAGATAGCATGCAATTAGCTGCATCAGAACAACATCAAGCTAAGCTGAGACGCCAGATTGAAGAAGCAGAGATTCAACTTCTGCGAGAGAGAGAAACCAATGCCGTTCTAAAAACAGAAATCATCTCTCGTGCTGATGATATCAAGAAGCTCCAAGAGGAAATGGTCTGCAGCAAACTGGTTTGAAGGATTGCCAGCAAAAGATCGAGCAACTGCAGGGTGATAAGGTAGAACTCAAAAGGCAGCTTCAAAATGCAAGAGACACAGTAAAAGCAGCAAAAGCAACGAACTATTACAAGCGAATGCAAAGACGAGAGAGAGAACTTCTGAAAAAACAGGCTGTACTTACAGCTCATGAAAGCGGCAGATGTGCTGCAGTAGCCCAAGCTCTACGCAGAAAAACTTAAACTTCTGCGAACAAGCATATCTAACACCAAGGCAGAACTCATCAAGCTCCGTCCACTTAAAGCCCAAGTACATGAACTGCAGAAAGAGAATGATGACCAAGCTGCACAGTTGCAAAAACTTGAAGAAGGAAGAATCATCAGGCTCAAGGACCCAGAAACTGGCTATTTCACCAAGGAGGCCAAACTATTGATAATGGGTCTTGTTGGTCAGCAGGAGGTATCTTCTGAAAGATGCGTGCAAGTTATTGCAGCAGTGTGCCGACATCGTTTGAATGCTGATGTCCCAGTAAATGATCTACCACCAGCTCGAAGTGCGCTTCGATTTTCAGACATTGGACATGTCTTAAGTAAGATGCAGGTGACTGCTGCTATTTTGAAGCCGGACAACTTCGACCTTCATACAGATGGCACAACAAAAGCAGGCCAAAAAGTCGTTGGCCAACAAATAACTTTGGACAGTGGAGAAAGCCTTGCCCGTGGTTTTACTATTGTGGCTTCAGAAAATGCCACTTGTCTGGTTGACATCGCCATGGCTGCTGTAAGAACTGTCCCTTGTGTTTGAAGACGACGAAGTAAAACGGCATGATGTCTTTATGGAAAGTCTTCAGTGCTTTGATGTCAGATAGGGCAGCAGTAATGAAAGCCTACGACAGGCAGCTGAACATCGTAAGAAAAGATCTGTTGCAATCAGATGAAAATCTTGCATTTCTGCACTGCAACGCTCACTTCCTCTTGGGCCTGGTTGGTACTCTCAAAAAAGCATTCAAACAAGTAAAAGACCTGCATGAGCCAGACCGACAGATGGGAAGAGAAAGACTAGCAAAATTTGCTGGGAGCAGGGGGCCGGGAGAACATGTAGCCTCCAGGTGCATCCGTGAAGCCTGTGCTGTCCTTGGATCCCGGGGAGATGAACGCTACAGTTGCAGAGAACACTGGCTCGCATACTGCATGATGAACAACACACAGTCGGAAGTGACTTCGTTCAAAGAAAACAGGTTCAACAACCTCTTCCAAGCTGCTGCTGCTGTTCATTTCCACTAGGAGTGTATCCTTGATTTTTTATTCAAACTACATGGCTTCTTTGAACTGGAAACAAGAAGGGATATTGGCTGACCTACAGTGTGATGTTGTTGACAACCATCTGATTGCCCTGGGCCTTCTGTGCTTTCGCCTGACTGGGCCATACTGGCAACTGTTGGGACAAGGTGTGCAGTATCTGGAGTTTTATGCCTATGTCGTCTTGATGAAGCAGTTCCTGGAAAGGTGGTCTGACAATCCTGCAGATGCTTTTACCTTGGAATTTGAAACGCTGTTTGGCATCGACATGCACATCCAAGACAACAGGATCTTCTTGTCATTGCTGCACATCAATGAGGAGCGCAAGGAGGGAGTGGAAGTCATCTTAAAGCATCTGTGTGCCGCCTTCCTGGAAACTGTACAAACCCAGCTCTGTGATTTCCTCCCACCACAAGGAAAGTTCTTCTCTGTCCAGGATGAAGACCTACGACGAAGACTGGCTTCTTCAAAGATCACCAATCTCATCGGAGAGCAGTGCTTTGGAGACCTTGATTTCAGTGTTTTGAAACGCCGAAATTCTTCCTCACACCAGCACTCAACAGTCAATCTCATGCAAAGAAACAAGACAGTTGACTGGTTTGTCCGATTGCCTGAAGGTGAACAGACGACCATACGCTATTGAGCTGCCTCGAAAGCAGCCAGCATGCGAACCATGCATCGTGAGGAACAGTTGCGGGCAGTAACATTGCATCAACAGCTACTGAAAGAAATACAAGAGAAGAAAGTTGCTGCTGCAAACAAGCGGAGACAGCGTGTCGCTGACATCATGAGACGCCTCCAACCGCATAATAGGCCTTGTAGAATTGCAGACGATGTTGCACATCTCTTGGAGACCTACAACAACACGCAAAGGAAGGAAGATGCCCTGAAAGCTGAGATCATCTTCCACAAAATTGTTTTGAAAGAAACATCACCATTTTTTAGAGCATCAGCAAAATTACCGGCTCTTACTCAAAGCCTTCAACACTTCCTCCAAGGAACTGATGGAGCAGGCATAAATGATGGCACACAGCAACAGGGTTGAGCCTACTAGTCACGACGCATCTTACTATAGGCCAGAAGAACGCAGTGTTGTAGACATTAGTGATTAGCGTTTGACATGTGACTTTCTCGTAGTTGTCTTCATTATCTCTAATGAGCTTCTTATATTTATTTCGGAACTCTACATATCGCTTTCTGTCATACAATGAACTGCTTTGCTTTGTGTACCATAGAGGAAAGAGAGAGCGAGCGAGCGAGCGAGGGAGAGAAAGAACGAGCGAGAGAGAGAGTGAGAGAGAGAGAGAGAGAGAGAGAGAGAGAGAGAGAACGAACGAACAAATGGTTTATTTGTTAGGTCATGGGCCTATCACAACTTACAAAATTGAATCATCTGCAGCAGCAATCTGTACAGCATCTTGTCTTTGCTTAAATGCATAGTACGTGTACATACCCAATGAACGTATTGTTCCGAAGTCCTGTGAGGACAATAAGATTCCCCGTTCTTGTCTTGTGGACGTGTTACTGAGTACTGAGGCATTTATCTGTGCTAAATCTTCATACACTGGTCAAGCAAGGAGAGAATGCACTTCACATTCAACTTCTTCTCTGCAAGCGGGACATATATATAATTTATCTGAGTTTATGGATGTACAGTTCACTAAATCCCGCCCGGAAGCTGATGAAAACTCTAAAAACTCTATCTAGAGCAATTAAATAATTTTCTTTCATCCAGATAGGCTTTCTTATCATATAAAAAGCGTATCATTCACTATTTCCTTAGACCATGGACTACTCAGCTTTAAAGACCACGCCCAGACGTTGTTTTCAGCTCTCTAATGAAAGCACGCTCATTTGTCACATTTTGGGTTTCCCATATTGGACGAGGGGGAAGGGGCCGCTATTGCGGAGGGCTGCTATTGCAATAAATCCTGCAATAGCGGCCCCCCGCAATAGCCGCCCTCCGCAATAGAGAGCCAACCCCCTTGTCCAAAATCATATATGTACATGAACTCTTTGATCTTACACGCCCAACTTCCTTGATTGTTAGAATTCAACATAATTTTGTATACCATGTTCAGGTAACGTACATTTTCCATTCTCAATAAATTCAATCAGTATCTAATTGATCGGATTATTCCATTTATATGAAGTGGATACCTTCCAGTTTCTCTATAAACGATTTTGTTTGGTGCCATAACAGGTAGGTTTTAAAATCTCTTTAAAGTCTCTAAATGTACAAATTCAATGACAGAATCATCGTAAATGCCCCAGATCTCAGAGAAATACAGCGATATGCTTAAAACCTGGCAGTCAAACATTTTGAAAACTGCTTCGGGTGATAAACATTGCAACTTTCTGACACATCTAATGACTTGAGTTGCGCTAGAGAGAGAGAGAGAGAGAGAGAGAGAGATGGGGAAGGAGGGGGGGGGAGGGGAGAGGGATTGCGGAATGGCGGGATTACGGATCTACCAGACCACTCGCTAAAAATCAGGGAATGAGTCAACAGAGTAGCAAATATATGACCCCAAAATTCGAAATCGATTTTTATTTTATCAATTTCTGAAAAAGCTCACATGGAAATAGTAAAATTCCCACCCAAACAGGAAGTGATGAAATGTAAGTGCATACACAGCAAATGCATGGAAACTGCATAGCGACATCCACGCCAAATATACATACACATACACACACACAAACACACACACATACACACGCACACACACACACACACACAAAGACAGATGGACAGACAGACAGACAGACAGACAGACAGACAGACAGACAGACAGACAGACAGACAGACAGACAGACAGACAGGCAGACAGACAGACAGACATACACACAGACAGCAAGACACACAGACACACAGACAGACAGAGAGACACATAGACACATAGACACACAGACACACAGACTGACCCACACAGACAGACACACACAGATACACAGACAGGCATACAGACAGACAGACACAAACACACCCACACACACAGACAGACAGACATACAGACACACACAGACAGACAGACAGACAGACAGACAGACACACACACATAGACAGACAGACACACACACACACACACACACACACACACACACACACACACACAGACAGACAAGTAGTTATAGACATAGCGGTACGACCTCATTAATTAATACCTTTAATTAGCCAACTGTTCACTTGTTAAAAAAATGTTTGGCCGACCCTTCCCTTTTTCAGTCTGAGGGGAGTGGGGAGAGAGTCAGGGGCAGCCAGCGTGCTGCCTGCCATCTTTAAAAATAATACTCCAGCCTGTGTGCTTTGAGAGAAACCCGAGCACTTCTTAATTGGCAGGCTAACTACTTTGATTAAATATTCCCACAGTTAAAGGGACATAACTCGCTTGGCCTGCCAAAAATGTCGGCCATATCAGTGATGAGGTCAACCGACCTAATTCTTTGACTCACTTGGCATATCAAGTGCCAAAGCTTCCAGGTTTGCAGCTGAACTTGCCAGGCAAGCTGTTAAATTGAACTCCTGCAACCTGGGCCCGTATTCACAACGGCGATTTATCTTTGTAACGCTCGATTTATCCCCTAGCCCCGCGTTATCTTGATCGGTTGGATAAGGTATGCTCGTTAGAGGATCCTAGGTTGCGCTTTGCTATATATACTGGTTTCCAGCCAAGGGAGAGTGGAACAGACAGTTGGAATCATCTGAGTTTAGAGATAAATCGGAGTTAAATTAAATCGCCGATAAATCGCGGTTGTGAATGCGGGCCCTGGGCTATAAAATCTATATGGCCGCTTGCATGCCAGCCCACAGCCTTCGCTTGCTTGCCAGCCTGCCTCTGAATTGTAAACAAATGATGCAGGCGTCCTGGTTTGCACAGCCACGAAGGTAGACACAACGGATTTTGGGAATGGAGGGGCACCCATACAACACTTTTTTTTTTTTTGTTGGCATCTGTTAGTCTCGTGAGACTATGGGGTGTGCGCCAGGTTTGGTCAGTTCGGGGTTGAGAGGCAGCGTACTCTGTGGCTGTAGAGCCCGATCCTTGAGCCGCATGCTCTGTTGCACTTGTCGCAAGTGAAGTCTTGGCGCGGCTCTGTGGATGCCGACGCTATCCTCTGTCGTCTGCGTTCTCTCTTCTCCTCCCACTGCTCCCGTCTCCTCCTCTCGCTGGCCTGGATGCCAGTCTTGACGGCGTGTCTCCAGCTGTTGCGGTCAGCGGCCACCGTTTCCCAGTCTGCTGGGTTGATGCCTCCCGCCGTCATATCACGTTTACAAACGTCCTTGTAGCGGAGGAGAGGTCTTCCTGCAGGTCTGGATCCCGTGGCGAGCTCGCAGTACAGCACATCTTTGGGTATTCGGCCGTCATCCATCCTGCTGACGTGACCCAGCCATCTAAGTCGTCTCTGGCTGAGCATGGCGAACATGCTGGGAATACCTGCTTGCGCCAGTACGTCCTTGTTGGGGATGCGGTCATGCCAGCTGATGCCCAGGATCCTTCTGAGGCAACGCATGTGAAAGGTGTTGAGCCGGCGTTCTTGGCGGGAATACAGGGTCCACGCTTCGCTTCCGTAAAGGAGCGTGCTGAGAACACAGGCCTGGTAGACTTTCATCTTGGTGTTTGTCGTCAGCATGGAGTTGTCCCAGACACGCTTTCCGAGGCGGGCCAGTGATGTTGCGGCTTTGCCAATGCGCTTGCTTAGTTCGGCGTCCAGAGACAAGTTGCTTGAGATGGTGGAGCCCAGGTATGTAAACTCCTCCACCACCATAAGGGTGTGATCGCCGATGGAGATGCTGGGAGCGGTACTGACATCCTGACCCATGACTTCAGTTATACAACACTATAACACCAGTATAGGCTAGGAGAAACTTAATGTTTGTTTGACTACTTAGCTTCCCTCACTGTGTTGTACAAATGTATGAGCTTTGAGGGAAGGAAAGACAAGTGAGGGTGCTCTCTCTTTTAAAATATGCCTTGCAAGTTGTCTTCATGTTTGTGCTCTTTCTCTCACTCTCTCTCACAGAAAGCTGTAATTAAGTCAATACTGTCTCCATCTGAAAACTAATCAGAACCTTGAATTCAGAAACAGCATACATTTCACTCTGGATTCCTACAAGGAATGTTGCAATGGTAAGTGACAAACATTTTCTCTCCTTCACTTACTTTGCTTTGCTAAGTTGTCAATGCTTTCAAAACACACCCAACTGTTAAATCGTAAACCATAACCTTTCCATTTTTTACACACATGCGAAGCAAAAGTGAGTCTATGTACCCACCCTTTTCGTCCATCCGGGCGTCCGGGCGTCCGGGCGTCTGTAAAAAACTTTAACGTTGGATTTTTCTTGGAGGCTATTTAGTCTATCAACACCCAATTTAGCACGATGGTGTAGAATAACAAGTCGTACAAAAACATACATGGTGACTTGACCTTGCTTCAAGGTCAAGGTCGCAGGGGCCGTAAATGTTGTCTAAAAAACAGCCATTTTTCACATTTTCCCAATTGTCTCTAAAGGTTTTAGGTTTGGATACCTGACCTATATAAGGTATATAGGGCAAAGTAATCCCTATCTTTTGATACCAGTTTGATTGACCTTGCTTCAAGGTCAAGGTCACAGGAGGTCTTTAAAGTTGAATTGTATACATATTTTGAAGTGACCTTGACCCTGAACTATGGAAGATAACTCTTCCAAACTTCATAACATTGTAGTACACATGTTATACTTTCATACTAGGTCACCAGTGTTGTCCGTCTCGGCGTCCGAGCGGCCGTCCGGGCGGCCGTCCGGGTGGCCGGGTGGCCGGGTGTCCTGTCGTCCGTAAAAAACTTTAACGTTGGATTTTTCTCGGAGACTATTAAGTCTATCAACACCCAATTTGGCATGATGGTGTAGGATGACAAGGCGTACAAAAACATACATAGTGACTTGACCTTGCTTCAAGGTCAAGGTCACAGGAGCTCTTTAAAGTTGGATTGTATACATATTTTGAAGTGACCTTGACCCCGAACTATGGAAGATAACTCTTCCAAACTTCATAACATTGTAGTACACATGTTATACTTTCATACTAGGTCACCCGTGTTGTCCGTCTGGGCGTCCGGGCGTCTGGGCGTCCGGTCATCCGGGCGTCCTGCCGTCCGTAAAAAACTTTAACGTTGGATTTTTCTCGGAGACTATTAAGGCTATCAACACCCAATTTGGCATGATGGTGTAGGATGACAAGGCGTACAAAAACATACACAGTGACTTGACCTTGCTTCAAGGTCAAGGTCGCAGGGGCCGTAAATGTTTAAAAATCAGCCATTTTTCACATTTTCCCAATTTTCTCTGACGTTTTTGAGATTGGATACCTGACCTATGTATGGTATATAGGGCAAAGTAATCCCTATCTTTTGATACCAGTTTGATTGACCTTGCTTCAAGGTCAAGGTCACAAGAGCTCTTTAAAGTTGGATTGTATACATATTTTGAAGTGACCTTGACCCTGAACTATGGAAGATAACTGTTTCAAACTTAATAATTATGTGGGGAACATGTTATACTTTTATCATGAGACACATTTGGTCACATATCATCAAGGTCAAGGTCACTTTGACCCTTATGAAATGTGACAAAATGGGGTAGTGAACCACTAAAAGTGATCATATCTCATTGTAGAAAGTGCCAATAAGCACCATTGTGCTTCCTATGTCTTGAATTAACAGCTTTGTGTTGCATGACCTTGGATGACCTTGACCTTGGGTCAAGGAAAAATGTGTACAGCATTTCTTAGTGTATGTCATTGCTAGGTTTAGTTGTTTGACCTTGACCTTGAATGTCACCTGAAGGTCAAGGTCATGTAAATGTCAAGGTGAAGCGTGTGAGTCGTATGGGCTTTGCCCTTCTTGTTATGTATTTAGAATCAGAGAAAAAATTCATTACGTTTATAAAATGTACTAACTACGTTTTTAAAATGTATTTTTACTAAGTATTAAGATGTTTGGAATAATCCTATTCTTAGATAGTTATGGACAGCAATGCCAAAACTTTACCTTTTACTTGAGAGGAAACATTGTTCTAGACCCAAGAAAGCAATACAAGATAGCTCTAATCAGTGCTGATCTCTGGTATTCATGGTTCAATGTGACAGAACAAAACAACACAATTACATACAGAAAAAATGATCAGGTGCTGACTATCATGATACCACTTGGTGCATACAACATTCCAGATATAAATGAAGAAATACAAAATGAAATGAAAAGAAGTGGAGACGGTGAAGGCGTTTCAATTGAACAATATTACATTACTTCAAGAACAAAATTAACTCTGGAGCCTAGTTTCATCATTGATTTCACAGGAAGCAACATGTTAAAAGAAATTTTGAGATTTGACAGCAGATTGGACAGAGAGTCTGGAGATGGGGACACAGCAGTAAACATTACCACAATTAGCAGCTTGTTAATCAGGTGTTCACTGCTCAGTGGATCCTACATCAATGGGACCTCTTCAGATGTGTTGTATGCATTTGCTCCTAACCGTTCCCTTGGAACATTTCTTCAAATTTCTCCCAATCAGCCAATCTACTTACCTATAAATCAAAGTAACCTCATTTCAGCTATCACGATAAGAATCACTGATCAATCAGGAAATCTTGTAGACTTTAGAGGTAAAATAGGAACCCTTTTTGACTCACATGCAAAGCGAAAGTGAGTCTATGTACTCACCCATTTCGTTCCGTCCGGGCGTCCGGGCGTCCGGGCGTCCGGGCGTCCGAAAACTTTAACGCTGGAGTTTTCTCAGAGACTATTAAGTCTATCAATACCTAATGAGGTATGATGGTGTATGATGACAAGGCCTCAAAAAAATACATAGTGACTTGTCCTTGCTTCAAGGTCAAGGTCACAGGGGCCATAAATGTTGTCTAAAAAACAGTCATTTTTCACATTTTTCTCAATTTTCTCTGAAGTTTTTGAGATTGGATACCTGACCTATATATGGTATATAGGGCAAAATAATCCCTATCTTTTGTTACCAATTTGATTGACCTTGCTTAAAGGTCAAGGTCACAGGAGCTCTTCAAAGTTGCATTGTATACATATTTTGAAGTGAACCTGACCCTGAACTATGGAAGATAACTGTTTCAAACTTAATAATTATGTAGGGCACATGTTATACTTTCATAATGAGACGTATTTGGTCACATATCATCAAGGTCAAGGTCACTTTGATCCTTATGAAATGTGACCAAAATGGGGTAGTGAACCACTAAAAGTGACCATATCTCATGGTAGAAAGTGCCAATAAGCACCATTGTGCTTCCTATGTCTTGAATTAACAGCTTTGTGTTGCATGACCTTGACCTTGGGTCAAGGTCACATGTATTTTGGTAGGAAAAATGTGTAAAGCATTTCTTAGTGTATGATGTCATTGGTAGGTTTACTTGTTTGACCTTGACCTTGAAGGTCACCTGAAGGTCAAGGTCATATAAAGGTCAAGGTCAAGCATGTGAGTCGTATGGGCTTTTCGCCTGGGTTGCGGGAGTTAAATTTATGCAAGCTTGCCTGGAAGTTCAGCTGCAAAACTGGAAGCGTTGGCATTTGATATGCTAATGGAGTCACAGATGTATGTCGGTTGACCTCATCACTGACTTGGCGGTCAATATCGTCATGCCAAGCGAGTAATGTCCCTTTAACTGTGGGGATATTTCATCAAAAGTAATTAGCTGGCCAATTAAGGAGTGCTCGGGTTTCTCTCGAAGCACACAGTACACAGTACACAGTACACAGTAATTTATTGCGCCAAGTGACATCATTTAAAAAACGAGCACGAGGAAAACTAAGTGATGAAGGCTAAAAAAGAAACAAAACAAAAAGCCAAACACACGCATCGCTTACACACCCTAACACGCCGTTTATGCAAAAAACATGGACATTTCCCGATGTACCTCACTCACGCAGCTGCACACAGACAAGAGATAAGACTGCACCTGAAACCAAAGGATTAACTGGTAAATGGGGCAATATACAATGAACAATTAAAGTTACTATTTAAGAACTGTTGACAAAAGAGGAACAAACTAAGATGATACACCCACCCACCCACCCCCCTTTTAAGTGACAATAAATAATACATATGAACAGAGACAAGACCACTAAGACGTACCCCCCCACCCCCCCACCCCCATCCCACCCCCCGTCACCACACAAAAGAATACAATAGAACAATACAAAAACAACCCTGCGCAACTACAAGAAGACCAACCCTTCCCCACCCCCACCCCCTCCCCCACCCCTCCCCCCACCCCCAACCACACTCAGAAGCAGTCCATATAACCCAGAGGAAGCACAAAAGAGAAAGTGGCACTGTCATAGATGTGGAGAAGTGTGTGCGCACCGCCGACAGGATCAGCGGCGGCAAAGCTGCCTGGGGAGGTTCTGGACAGCGTTGAGCTCCGTCACCGCCGTGGGAAAGAACGAGTTCTGAAAACGGCATGTGCGCGTTTTGAGGGACCTGAAACGACGGCCAGAGGGAAGGAGCTGGAAGAGGGAGCAAGCAGGGTGGGAGGGGTCCGCCACAATCTTACGGGACTTGCGCACTATGCGCTGGGCGTAGATAGAGGCTAGGGAGGGCAGATCACGGCCAATGATCCTGCCAGCAGCGTGCACGACACGCTCCAGCTTGTCTTTCTGCTGTTGAGTGGCCCCTCCGAACCACACACAGATGGAGAAGGTAAGAACACTTTCCACCACAGCACGGTAGAACTGGAGCATGATCTCCGGAGACAGTCCAAACTTCTTGAGCTGCCTCAGGAAGTACAGCCGCTGCTGGGCACTCTTATGGATGCCGTCAATGTTGTTGCCCCAACTGAGGTCGGAGGAGATGAGCGTGCACGACGTACAGACCAAACAAAAGAGCCATCATCTTGTCGCCCTGACCAACCGGCGCTGGAGTATTGTTTTTAAAGATGGCAGACAGCACGCCGGCTGCCCCTGACTCTCTATCTGCTCCCCTCAGACTAAAAAAGGATCAGCGACCCACCCCCACTGTAACACGTGACCCGCGGTGGGCTCCTTCCCGTGTCATTAATGAGGTTCCCGCCCTCGGTTTCCCCTCCTCAGCCGCGCGCCGTCGACGCCCCCCCGCCCGCCCGCACCCGCCCGCCCCCTCCCCCCCCCCTCCCCCCACCCCCCCCCCCCCCCGCTCCCCAGCCGACCCCAACTCGCCCGCCCGCACACGCCACCCCGCCCCCCCGGCCTGATCCACCGCGCTCCCCGCCAGTCCCCCACAGACGACACCGCAGTGGCCCCCGCCGCACCCCCCGCCGCCAGCCCAGCCCGCCGCCCTCCGCCTCGCCGCCCCCCCTAGCCGCGCCCCCCCGCCCCGTCCCCGCCCTGCCCGCCCGCCCGCCCGCCGCCCGGCGGCGCCCCCGCCCGCCGACCGCCCGCCGCCCCTGCCCGCCGCCCGGCCCGACCGACGCCAGCCGTCCCGCCACCCCCGCCCGCCCGCCCGCCCGCGCAGCCGACCGCCCGCCCCCCCGCCGCCGCGCCGCCCCGCCGCCCCCAGCCGCCCGCCCGCCCGCCCGCCCCCCCCCCCCCCCCCCCGCCCGCCCGCCCGCCCGCCCCCCCGCCCGCCCCCCCGCCCCCGCCCGCCCGCCCGGCCCGCCGCCCGCCCGCTCGCCCCCCGCCCGCGCCGCCCCGCCCCCCCGGCCCGCCCCGCGCCCCCCGCCCGCCCCCCGCCCCCCGTCCGCCCGCCCGCCCGCGTACCCCCACCGCCCCCCCGCATCCGAACCTCGACAGCCCCGCCAGCGCGCCCTCCGCGAGCCTCTAGTCCGCAAGGCCAGCCGACTTACACACACACCCCACAGATCACAGACTATAAGACCGCCACCAGACAGCCACTACCGCGCCACCCGCTCCCCCCCGCCCCCAGACGCGTGTGACAGCCACGACAGTCCGACCGTCCGACATTTGATGAGGACAGTACCATACCGCCATCGATGACCGCGACACAGCCTCACCCAGACAGGATACACCGGCAGATACACAGACGACACACAGACAGGACACCCAGACAGACACCCAGACAGACACACAGACAGACACACAGCCGACTACTACGAACAGAACACACTGACAGACTATCATCAGCCGATGACAGACATGACAGGGCAGACTAGAAGACAGATGCCAGATAAAGTACAGATATGAACCAGACCTGAA
>JAWQFJ010017965.1:0-11557 GCA_034096865.1 Theodoxus fluviatilis
ACACGCACACACACACACACACACACACGCGCGCGCGCGCACACACACACACACACACACACACTCACGCATGCATGCACACAGACAAACAGAGAGAGAGAGAGAAAGAGAGAGAGAGAGAGAGAGAGAGAGAGAGAGACAGACAGACAGACAGACAGAGACAGAGTGAGAGACAGACAGAGATAGAGAGAGAGAGAGAGAGAGAGAGACAGAGAGACACAGAGAGAGAGACAGAGAGAGACAGAGGCAGAGAGAAACAGAGATATATACAGAAAGAGAAAGAGAGAGAGGGAGAGAGAGAGAGAGAGACAGAGACACAGAGAGAGACAGAGAGAGACAAAGAGAGACAGTGAGAGAAAAAGAGACATACAGAGAGAGAGACAGAGAGAGAGAGAGAGACAAGAGAGACAGAGAAAGGCAGAGAGAGACAGAAAGAGAGAGAGACTGAGACAGAGAGAGACGCAGAGAGAGAGAGACACACACACACAGAAACACACAGAGACACACACACAGAGACACACAAAGAGATACAGAGAGATAGACACAAAGAGAGAGACACAAAGAGAGACAGAGAGAGAAGAAACAGAGAGAAAGAGATTGACACAGAGAGAGACTGAGAGAGAGAGACACAGAGAGAGACAGAGAGAGACAGAGAGAGATAGAGAGAGAGAGAAAAGAGAGAGAGAAAGAAAGAGAGAGAGACAGAAAGATACAGAGATAGAGAGACAGATAGACAGAGACAAAGAAACAGAGAGAGACTGAAAAAGACAGAGAGAGACAGAGAAACAGACAGAGACAGAGACAGAGAGAGAGAGAAAGAGAGAGACAAACAGAGAGAGACAGAGAGATATAGAGACACAGAGAGAGACAGAGAGAAAGAGAGAGACACAGAGAGAGAGACACAGAGAGAGACAGAGAGGGTGACAGAGACAGAGAGAGAGACACAAAGAGAGAGAGAGAGAGAGAGGGAGAGAGAGAGAGAGAGAGAGAGAGAGAGAGAGATTCACTGTGGCACACTTTAGTGACAACTAGAATGATGTAGAAGTATACCTGGCCTGGAGACCCCATTCCCGCTAAAAGGCTGCACATAACGTATCTATATTTACATTTCAGCAATGAACCGCGCCTTTGACGGATTGGGAACGACTTTTTCCAGAATGAAAATGATGTCACAACTAAGGCACACTGTCGTGAAATGAAACGTTAAACGACAAAAGTGCGTTCAATCATGCAAAACGTTGCTTGCATCTAAAGATGATGATGAAGTAAAAGGAGGAGGAGGAGGAGGAGGAGGAGGAGGAGGAGGAGGAGGAGGAGGAGGAGGAGGAGGAGGAGAAGGACTAGGATGAGGACTAGGATGAGGACTAGGAGGACTAGGAGGAGGAGGACTAGGAGGAGGAGGACTAGGAGGAGGAGGAAGAGGAGGAGGAGGACTAGGAGGAGGAGGACTAGGAGGAGGAGGAGGAGGAGGAGGACTAGGAGGAGGAGGACTAGGAGGAGGAGGAAGAGGAGGAGGAGGAGGAGGAGGAGGGCTAGGAGGAGGAGGAGGAGGAGGAGGACTGGGAGGAGGAGGAGAAGGAGGAGGAGGACTAGGAGGAGGAGGAGGAGGACTATGAGGAGGACTAGGAGGAGGAGGAGGAGGAGGACTATGAGGAGGACTAGGAGGAGGAGGAGGAGGAGGAGGAGGAGGAGGAGGAGGACTAGGAGGACTAGGAGGAGGAGGAGGACTAGGAGGAGGAGGAGGACTAGGAGGAGGAGGAGGACTAGGAGGAGGACAAGGAGGAGGAGGACTAGGAGGAGGAGGACTAGAAGGAGGAGGACTAGGAGGAGGAGGACTAGGAGGAGGACTAGGAGGAGGAGGAGGAGGAGGAGGAGGAGGAGGAGGAGAAGAAGAAGAAGAAAGTCTCACCAGCTTCTGTTTTTTGTTCTTTGTGTGGCATGTCTACGGTAGCAGCTGTACAATGTAATGAAAGAAGGCATTGTGACGGGAAGTGACGTAATGTTTAATTTAAGTAAAAAAGCTTGCAAGTAAAACTGTGTCATGACTGTTGAAGCAAAATGCTACCCTATGGGCGTGTCGAGCTGACGATTTTCTGGCCAAGAAGCCATGCAGGAAATTGCAAGTATTAGCAGCTAGCCTCGCCAGGAGGTTTCCCTTTCAAATCTGCGCGTGGTAAAAGTCTTGCATCCTGTGCAGAAGCGCCACCACCAGTGCTTGCATCACAATCGACAGTCGCATCCCCACCTTTACCGCCACCAAACTACCGTCACCTATGTCTCCAGGACCAGTCTCGCTTTTGGCAATGACCCCTACCTCCATCACCCTTTTTGTGAGTGCATGTGCCAGGGAGACCTCGTTATTACTGCCCGATATTTCAGTCACATTGCACGTGCTTTTTGACGGAGAGAAAAAAAGAGGTGAAATTCCCTTCTCCTAGTTTCCGGTTGACATCTTGGAGAGGGCAAGTAATGTGCAAGACAGCCATGATTTGGAGGGAAAAAGACATTCACTCTCCAAGCTGCTCCTGCACCAGCTGCACCCTCAATCCCAGACGAGTGCAGCAAGAAAGCAGCGGAAACCCGAGCAGAAAGGGGCTGGCAGCGGTGGCTGCGATAATGAACATCTATTGACTGGCACGGATCTCCAGTATCGAAGCCTGTCAGAGCCTGTCATTATCGCCACATCAACTAGCGAGTTTTTTTCTCCTTTGGCCTTGCTGGCCTGATGCTGGCCTGATGCTGGCCTGACTCTTCGTGCTCTCAGGAGACGCTATGAATAGTGTAATCCCGTCTTGCTTGCACCCCGCCAGTCGTTAGTTTAGCAAGTCGCTCTGCGCAGATTAAAAATCCCAGATCACTGAGAGAAAAAACTGACCTAATGAGTGACAAAACGGTGAGGTGCAGGTTAACAAATTTGTAAATTAGGTCACACTAACCTATTTAATTTTTCCAAATGCAGCCAGTTGTGAATTTATTTTGCTCTCCCTGAGGCTACACCCCTGCCATCTTTCCTATACAGACCATGGAACTGCACGTCCAACTTTCCAGTAAGTACAAAGTGTGTGTCGAGCAGGCAGGCAAGCGAGCGGTCAAACAGGCAGTTATCATGCAAAGACCTCTGGTAAGTCTCATCGGCACATTAGCTAGCAAACAGGTAGACATGCAGACATGCAGGCAGGTAAGCAGATAGGTAGACAAACAATCAGGTTGGCAGGCAGGTAGGTAGGAAGGCATGCAGGCTGGCAGGCAGATTGGTAAGAAGGCAGACAGACAGATAGGCAGGAGGCAGGTAGGTAGGCAGGCAGCTAGGCAGGCAGGCAAGCTGGCTGGCAAGTAGTTAAGCAGAAAAGCAGCAAGCAGGCGAAGACTAGGCAGGCAAGCAATCAGCACACCATGTAAGCTGGTCAGTACCATTTTCGGTGTATCAATTGAACTCCAGGAAAAAGGAGGTGTGGGAACAAAACTTCCAGCAAAAACCTACAGACTAAACAGAAAAGTCGCGCGGCTTGGGTAGCTCCGCGGGTTAGTTCAACCAAACACCGCTTAAACACCAATTCACACACAAAGTGATGTGAGCGACCAGATGAGAATACTTAAGTCAATGGATTCCGTCACGCATGCTGATGTTCACGCACAAAGAGACCGGCAGGGTCAGCAGGGTCAGCAGGGTCAGCAGGGTCGGGCTGAGCTGCACCAGACAGAATGACCAGCTAGAATGCGTTCTGGGACATTAGCGTGTCTGCAGTCACAGAAGTACGACTCCCCAGGTAGTCATGGCACCAATGGGACCTGCGCCTACTGTAGGGGACTGAGGGCAAAATGCATTTGGCCTCTTTCCTTTTCTTCGAGAGGAGAATGTTGCTAGCGCAGAGTTCCTCCGCTAAACTCTTCTCTGGAGAACATGATGGGTCTGGCAGGTCTGAGTCGCTCTTTCTTTCAGGAGTCTTTAGCTGATGACCATTCTCAGCCGTCCTGGCACCCATTAGCGGTGTCAACCTGCGTCTGCTACCTATAGAAATTTGCATCACCCCTGCCTAAACGTCTTTGTAGTCGTGTGGAGCAGGAAGTGGAGAGCGCTCCCAGAAGTATTCTGGTGGAGACTTGTTTGAGTAAGATCACGACAAATATTAGTATTAACAAAAGCAGATGACGCTGGAATGAGGACCTCAACGGGTGGTTCAGACAAGGTGAGTACTTGTGAATAAATGTGAGTGTGCAGTGTATGTTTGAGCTTGTGTAAATGATTGTGTGCGTGTGTGTGTGTGTGTGTGTGTGTGTGTGTGTGTGTGTGTGTGTGTGTGTGTGTGTGTGATTGCGTGTGTGAGTGTGTGTGTGTGTGTGTGTGTGTGTGTGTGTGTGTGAGTGTGTGTGTGTGTTTGAGTGTGAGGGTGAGCGTGTGCGTGTGAGTATGTGTGTGAGTGTGTGTGTATGTGTGTGTGTGTGTGCTAGTATGTGTGTGTGTGTGTGTGCATGCGTGCGAGAGAGAGAGAGAGAGAGAGAGAGAGAGAGAGAGAGAGAGAGAGAGAGAGAGGGAGGGAGGGAGAGAGAAAGAGAGCTAGAGACCTGGGGGAGAGAGACAGAGTGAGAGAGATAGAGAGAAAGTGTGTATATGTCTGTGTCTGTATGTGTGTGTCTGTATGCGTGTGTGTGTGTGTGTGTGTGTGTGTGCGCGCGCTCGCGGGTGTGTGTGTGTGTGTGTATCGATACGTAGATACTTACACAAGTACTCTGACTATGCATTTGCTTATCTACCTACGTGCATATGTGAGCGCGTCTATGTGTAGACGCATGGGTGGGTGAATGCGTTTTTGTGTGTGTACACGAGTGTGCATGACTGTGTCACGTATATAGGTGTATGTGGTCGCTAAATGTGCGTTTGCACTGGCTGTTCTACCGCATCGTCGATCTTCTTTATCTATATCTCTCATTCCAGACAGATTCAAAGACTGCATGCACTAGCGAACCGTCAATCGCTGGCTGCCTGCCTACAGCGGAGTTGATTTCTTCAGGAGTTGAAACCTGACCTGCCTGGAGGCAGGTCATCAATACCCCTACAACCTCGAGCGCTTATGGTCGTCTGCTTGTAAGTTCTTATGCGTCTCTGACAGTGCCCACAACGATGTTTCATCCAATGGGACCGCATTGCGGTCTTTAGGTTTAAAGCAACGGACGCTGGATACAGTTCTTGGTCTTGTTATTAATATGACTTTTTTAATAGTCCATCGGGTGCGTTTGGAGGGGATTGAACAGTGAAAAATAAAGAAAGGTTAAAAAGACCGTTTTGCAGCTATGAATGGTAATGAGTATGGTGGAGGTGGGATGAAAGGTTTGGAGGTAGAAGAAGGAATAGAAAAACAAGGAGGAAGGACAAGAAAGGAGGAATGAACGCTGGTGTGAGCCAGGGTCGGGTCGGGTCACTAGAACCAGTTGACAGGGGACCCTAGGCAAGGTGACACCGCGTCTGTCTAGGGAGGCAGTAAAGAAAGGAAGGTCATTATAGTGATCGATGGCTGGGCTCGTAAAAGACCCAGTCGGGATCAATGGAGGCTCTCGTTGTAAACACTTGGAAGGGGCCCGTCGTTAGCCCAGCTGACAACTTCAAGGACTGCTAGCTCGTTGGCACCCTCGTCAGCAAACAGAAGTTGCTCTCTCTCTCTCTCTCTCTCTCTCTCTCTCTCTCTCTCTCTCTCTCTCTCTCTCTCTCTCTCTCTCCCCCTCCCCCCTCACTCACTCACTCGCTCTCCTTTACTCGCTCTCCTTCACTCACTCCCTCTCTCTCTCTCTCTCTCTCTCTCTCTCTCTCTCTCTCTCTCTCTCTCTTTCTTCCTCTCCTTCTTTGTCTCTTATTTTGGTTTCTGTCGAATTGCTTTCATTTACACTTACACGTATGTATCTATGTACATGTCTATTTATGTTTCTGTTTGAAAATGTGTTTAAGTTAGGTGCGTATGTCTGACAGTCCGTCCGTCCATAGGTTCCTCTGCTTATATGTCTGCTTCTGTGTGTGTGTGGTGTGGTGTGTGTGTGTGTGTGTGTGTGTGTGTGTGTGTGTGTGTGCCGTCTGTGAGTGTGTGTGTGTGTGTGTGTTTTGTGTGTGTGTGTGTGTGTGTGTGTGTATGAGGTTATCTGTGTGTGTGTGTGTTGTGTGTGTGTGTGTGTGTGTGTTGTGTGTGTGTTGTGTGTGTTGTGTGTTTTGTGGTGTTTGTGCGTGTGGGCCGTCTGGAGTGTGTGTGTGTGTTGTTGTGTGTGTGTTTGGTGGTGCCGTCTGTGAGTGTGGTGGTGTGTGTGTGGGTGTGTGTGTGTGTATGAAGTTTGTCTGTGTAGTGTGTGGTGTGTGTGTGGGTGTGTATGTGTGTAGTGTTTGTGTGTGTTGGGCGTGTGTGGTGTGTGTTTGTGTGTGCGTGTGTGGTGTGGGAGGTGAGTGTGTGTGTGTCGTGTCCGTGCGGTCCGTCCCGTCTCCGCCTCTCAGATTCTTTCTGGTTCTCTCTCTCTCTTCTCGGGAGCCTTTCCTGTCGCTGGATGCCAAGGAAGCCAAGACAGATGGTCATGACAATCAGGATGGCACGTGGACGGAGATTGAGAGCTTTGGGTTGATGTAATGTTCTGATGGAGCCATTCCCTTGTGATTTTTGATCGACTCCATCTCCCTTAACGTCCACGATTCCTTCACCTCCACCACTCACACACATGCCTGCAAGAACAATGGCCTCTAAATCTTGCAGATGGTACGTGTCTCGTGGGGTTAATGAGGACCGTGTGATGTTTTGGGGGACAGTTGATGTCAAGTGTTGGAGGTTGTTGAGTTTCACCAAGAGGGATAATTCCTATGATCCAGAAAATCAGTAGACGTAGTTTCTAGTACTCCTTTTTTTTCGAAAAAGCCCATATTAATGAAAACAGACTGAACTTATTTTCAAACTCCACCAAAACTTAATTAAGAGGGTTTATGTTATTTTATTTTTAAATTTTGGTTCAGTCTTTATGGCGCATAGAAAAGAGAGTGACTGTACCCAAATAATACATACTGAGTCGGAAATATCCCTTTACTTGCATGCGGAAGTATTTGTGGTGGTCGGTGGTAAGGTTGGAGTCAAGTAAGACGCAAAGGCGAAGTCGAGTTACTTTCCACTATTTATTGGCCGTTCGTACAAGCTCTTAGTAAATGAACTTCTGGACCCGGGTGGTAAAATGGTCTCTCTGGCTGTGTGCCGTCTCCCCCTTATCAAGCGGATGCACGGACCTCACAGGAGCCAGGGTGTGGATTGTTCCACAGACCCTAACCATGGCTCCCGGGTCGTGCTTCTATTTGGAAGAAAACAGAGATTACTTAATTGAACTCGCTTTGAAATTACTCCTCACAAATGTTGCCTCATTCAGCATAACACAGTCTATTAAATGAATCATATGCCGTTTCAAGTGGTTGTCTTACTTGAGAGGAAACATCAGATTTGTAGTCAAAATGTTACAATTCAGATGCCAGAGTGGGAGAACGGCTCACTAGCCAGGAGTCACGCTAATGTAAGGAGTGACTGACAGGGCAGCTGCACCGACAATCAGGCCACAGCAGATGAGGGGTCGCAGAGCGGTCAGCTGGTCAGCTTGCCTTCCACAAAGGATGGGGAAAGGGGGGTTGGAGAGAGAGATCTGACAGACAGGATAGGGGGTGGGAGAGACACAAGCGGGGATAACTGAATAGAGGATGAACACAGCAGATGTACAATACACTTGGTGATAGGTGCACCAGATGACATGAACACAGTAGATATACAATACATTCGATGATAGGTGCACCTCATCACATATTGGTTTGTCGGTTTTGTATGCAGAAAACGTTTTTGGCCATGGGAACATGTAGTCATTACAATAAATTGCGTGAGGTTGATATTTCGTTCGAAGTTATCCGGAAATAAACTATGAGATTAACGTTATCTCGTTTTCTGCACGCAAACCACAGTAGCATTTTTCACTCTGAATTAGCGTTGCAGTCGAGTGAAGACCTTGCACTTTTATTCTTTTGTAAATGTCCAGAAGATTCGGTCTAATGCTCAATCTCGATACTGCACTGAGAACCAAAAACGTTGCTGAATAGTGTATCAACAGCTGCACATCGCCATCAGTCTATGCATGCCTCGAGCATTGGAGCAGTAGACCTACGTGACTGTAAGAAGCACATTCTTTACAGCACTGTGAAGACTGTCAGTGAGGTGCTTACGAGGAATAAAACAAGTTCCTCGCTTTACCCACTTGGCATTCTGTTGGCCACGTCTTTCCACAACCACGAGAGCAGGAAGGGAGCTAAGAATGTTCCAACTTATGCATACATTGCTTTATTACTTTGTTTGGCCTCGTGCATGCAATACTGCTTAGTGCATTCACGTAAATGGGTTAGAGGGAAGGAGGATATTTGAAAAAAGCAAATGCACCTAAGCAATTGGTATATTTACTGTCCTAGTGTGAACATTCATTCATGTCAGAATGTAATGTCCGCTCATGTTGAGATGCATAACCCGTCACCAACATCTGTCATGGTTAAATCTATTTGTTCAGCCAGGAGACTGAATTCTTGCGAGGTATTTGCTCCCGTGACAGCATAGGAATGTCTACTTTTTTTGTTCACTTTAATTGCTGTCCTGTTGCTATCTTTTTATGAAGGGTCACCGTCCCGCATCTGGTTTTACTTCTTTTTATTAAATTCTGTCCTCCTCATCTTTCTCGTCCTTGCCATCCGGCGCCCACCTCCTCGTCGTCGTCGTCGTCGTCATCGTCGTCGTCGTCGTCGTCGTCATCGTCGTCGTCGTCGTCGTCATCGTTCTCCTCCTCTTCCTCCTCCTCCTCCTCCTCCTCCTCCTCCTCCTCCTCCTCCTCCTCCTCCTCCTCCTCCATCCTCCTCCTCCTCCTCCTCCTCCTCCTCCTCCTCCTCCTCCTCCTCCTCCTTCTCGTCCTCCTCCTCGTCCTCCTCGCGCCTAACTGCCGCTCCCTTTCCTTTGCCATGTTTCTCTTTCTCCTCCAGACCTGTCTTTATCCTCATCTCCATCATCTCTGATGTCTTGGTCAACACACTTCAAATGATCTCCTATTTTCAGCCTCTCCGATCCCAGGTAGGCTGAATGGGGTAATCAAGGGGTCCTTTCCAGATGGCAATTTCTCCAACGGAGGCCGTTTCTGACCAAACACCGCCCCACCCAGACAACATCAGGAAGGGCGGAAGTAGCGTGGCGACGTGGAGACGGATTCCAGGCTCATCAGGCTTTGTCTGGCCGGGGCTGGGGGTCGGACAGCAGGCTCCTTCATCCCCGGCGATCCGACCCCCTCCTCGCCTTCTCAATCTAACCTTCTCCTCCTCCCAGGCTCACCCCTTACTCCCAAATCAAAGAGGCGTCAATCTCTGTGAGCGGGTGGTGGTCAGGAGCTTGACGGACTTAACGAGGGCCAAGGACAATCAGAACTCCGGGGCTAAGCTGCCAAAAATGACAACATAACTGGGACTTTTCGGTCTGGTGCCGAGTCATGAGGTCAAAGGGCAACCTGGCAGAAGATAATGAAAACAGTGGTGGACTTGTGTGTTAGTGATGAAACCTTGTCTAGCACCCATTGTACAAGTAAAGAAGGCACTTTACATCAAAATATTTAAGACATAAAAGCTCGTACACCTACTTTAAACAGCCGTAAGAAGCAAATAGGCCTGCCTATATTGATTTTACTTAGCAAGCGGTGAGTATCAGCAATCACAAATCGAAGGAAAGGATTAAATTAAACGTCTGTGGGATGGAAGTCGCGATCACAATGTTTACACTGAAATTAAGTTGTCTGCACATACAATGAGTCGTACAACTATTGTTGTAATCATTTGCATTGCAGAGAAAGAACAGCGGACACACAATTCGACTTGAGTAAAGCCAATGGCCTGAGTTGACACTTGCCTCTCTCTCTCTCTTCACCAGGAGCCTCTGGCTGTTGGACTTTTGGGACCTGCACCTGTAGCTAGAGCAAGGCGTGACTTCTAGCAAACCACGTTCGCCACTGGTGGTACTGAGCCTGCATATCATTATGACCTGTTATTTGTCCCTTTCAGGGAAAGTAATGCTAGAAGCTGAAGATGAAGAGTCTGGTTTCGCATGCAAGTACATGTGTAAAAAATAATGCTTGTCTGCCTTGGAGTCGCAAGTCCAAGCCATTTGTAAGTAACGCTGTTTTTCAACCGAACTTTGTGAGGTACCGTCCAAGATCTTAGCCAATGGTCTGCTTATACTTGCGCCTCTTTGGCTGCTTGTGTCCAACTTTGGCTGAGCTATCGGTGCACATTCTCTAAAACCACAAGACCTTAACGGGAGGGAAGTTCCAAGCTGCGATTGGCTGAATGCGTTCAGTTGATGTTACCACTATGGGTAGTGACATTCTTTTCTGGTAATGAATACTAATACAGTTTTCCCTGAGTATGTAATGGTGTATTCTCCTGCTGGCATTGACTTGAACAGTAATGATTACGTCGGTCGATAGGAAGCTAAGAGTCGATGCTACTATGATTTGCGCGGCGAAATGAGACACTATTGGCATTTTTCCTTCATGAAATACTGAATCTGAGGTGAAGCAAGTTCAAGGCCGAGAATTGACTTGTAGTAAACGCCTCTCACTGCGTTTCGTCCATCTCTTAACATTTCCCCTGAGCCACTTTTCTCAATTTGTTTTTATCTATTTATTTTCCTATGCTTCGGAGGTAAACACTTTGACTTTAGTATTCTATTTGGCTGCATTCTTCAGCTTCGGAGGTAAAGTAAAGTCAAGGTCGAGAATAGGATTGTAGTAAATGCCTATGGCTGCGTTTTGTCCGGCTCGTAACATTTCCCATCAAATTCAATGTGTTTCCTCTCGTCTCGTCTTTAGAGAAACATTCGCTCTCCAGTCACCTTGCTTCAGCGAGAGTCTCGTTCTAATCATTCAGTCGTATTACTGAGCTTTGAGGTACAACTATTTAAACTTATTTTGAAGCAGTGTGTACGGACCAAAAAGAAAATAGCCAATGAAGGCGGACAGTGAGTCTGACGAATCGCGGCCTGAAACTTTCCTGTCGATATCGAGAGCCCCCAATGCTTAGCAGCCATATTCCAGATGGTGAGTACAAACCGAGCGGCTACCATCCAGAGTTACACCATATTTGACGCGGCGTGCGGTAGAGGTTGTTTATCCCTCCAGGTTTACTGGAGGTCCTACAGACTTTATCCCTCCAGGTTTACTGGAGGTCCTACAGACTTTATCCCTCCAGGTTTACTGGAGGTCCTACAGACTTTATCTGTCTGTGTGTGTGTGTGTGTGTGTCTGTCTGTCTGTCCCGTCTCCACGGCTTATATCTCAAAAACTACTGGACGGATTTCCTTGAGATTTTGCACACTAACTGGAAGTTAGGTCCGATTGAATGTATCAAATTTTCAGAATCGAGGCTTGAAGAAAAAGTGGTTTTTTAAGGTCGTATTCTCGAAATTACCGGTCGAAAAATGATTGAAATGACAATTGACGGAATAGCCAAATTTGACGTCATTAATAACGTTACGTCATTTGCAAG